>JACSYO010000191.1:2500-12500 GCA_016806645.1 Ophiodon elongatus | reverse complement strand
AGGGGGAGACAGAGGGAGACAGAGGGAGACAGGGGGAGACAGGAGGAGACAGAGGGAGACAGGGGGAGACAGGGGGAGACAGAGGGAGACAGAGGGAGAAAAGGGGGAGACAGGGGGAGACAGAGGGAGACAGAGGGAGACAGGGGGAGACAGAGGGAGACAGGGGGAGACAGAGGGAGGCAGTGGGAGACAGGAGGAGACATCCTCGTCCTCCATCATGTTTTTTCTGTGATTTAATGGAACGGCACAATGGCCTTTTTATTGAGGCCGCCCTCCAATCACAGCCCTGAGTACCCTGGGAAATGTAGGCGTCTTCTACTTGCGGCTGAAGGATGCTGTGACGGGTCCGGCCGGAGGATCCTTGAGACAGAAATCACTCGGCGCTCTAACGGCCACTTCCCCAAACCGCTCTGCAGCCGAGCCAACAGGGAGGAGTCCTCGACCGATAACGGGTCCTTCACCAGAACTACATGGGCTCTTGTATTAGGGTTAGGGTCTTTAGGTCTTTAGGTCTTTAGGTCAGTGTTTGGTGTCACAAGGAAAAGGTGGAGACAGAAAAGGCCGAAAAGGTCAGCAGGAAGCAGGAAGCAGGAAGCAGGAAGCAGGAAGCAGAAGGAAAAGGTTTATTCCTGCAGCGTAATAAGAACCAGTGTTGAGGCTGTTTCCAGACAGGCAGACAACGGGACGGCCATGTCCTCTCATCTACGGGGCCCCTTGTTCTCAGGGTTTCAATTAGGGCCAGATGATTTCCCCAGGGCCCCCCCCCCCCCCTCATGGAGATGCCTCATTAACAGAAGAAAACACACACACACACACACACACACACACACACACACACACACACACACACACACACACACACACACTAGTTTCTGAGCTTACCCCTGACTTCTCATCAAAGATCTTGATGCCTCCGAAGGAAATGGTGAGAAACACCTTCAGCTTGTGATCTCCTTTCGACCGCGCCGCTGCAGCGATACCCTGAGAACACAAAGACACACACACACACACACACACACACACACACACACACACACACACACACACACACACACACACAGCGGGTTAGAAGCAGGACAGAAACACGTCTCTCGGGGTCTCTCCTCTCTCATTAAGACCTGTTTCCTTCATCAGAGGAGACACAGGAGATCTTTTGTGTTCATCATTGTTATTAACGTTTATGACAACGGCGGCACACGTACTGTACATGCTGCAGCTTCTGATGCTAAGCTACATGAATGCTCTGCTGTTGGTGTTCTGTGGTGCATAATGACAAAACACTATCTCTGACTCCACAGGAGCCTCAACAGTCCATGTAAATCA
Source organism: Ophiodon elongatus (assembly GCA_016806645.1). Classification (NCBI taxonomy): domain Eukaryota; kingdom Metazoa; phylum Chordata; class Actinopteri; order Perciformes; family Hexagrammidae; genus Ophiodon; species Ophiodon elongatus. The sequence goes on along the minus strand of JACSYO010000191.1, from coordinate 11,177 downwards.
TTTGAAGCGCGCTCGTGATTCATACCATATTAAAAGCTGCTTAAAGGGATAGTTTTGGCGTTTAGAATATGATATTAAAGGGCCAGTAGACGTGGAGGTGAGTCTGTGAGCTTCTCCTCCAGAGCTTCACTGCAGCAGACGGAGCAGAGTGATGCTCTGCTGTGGACGTCTGTTAGACTCCTGAAAGAATCGCTATCAGTTTGAGAGAACTCTATAGTTATAATATCTTCACCGTTTACCTCGCTGTCCTACAGACACACAAACACACAGAGCGGCTGCATCGTTAGTTAGTTACTGTGAGACACGAGAGTCACACGACAACGAGAGTCACACGACAACGAGAGTCACACGACAACGAGAGTCACACAACAACAAGAGTCACACGACAACGAGAGTCACACGACAACGAGAGTCACATGACAACGAGAGTCACACGACAACAAGAGTCACACGACAACGAGAGTCACACGACAACGAGAGTCACACGACAACAAGAGTCACACGACAACGAGAGTCACACGACAACGAGAGTCACACGACAACAAGAGTCACACGACAACGAGAGTCACACAACAACAAGAGTCACACGACAACAAGAGTCACACAACAACAAGAGTCACACGACAACGAGAGTCACACAACAACAAGAGTCACACGACAACAAGAGTCACACAACAACAAGAGTCACACGACAACGAGAGTCACACAACAACAAGAGTCACACGACAACGAGAGTCACACAACAACAAGAGTCACACAACAACAAGAGTCACACGACAACGAGAGTCACACGACAAGAGTCACACAACAAGAGTCACACAACAAGAGTCACACAACAACGAGAGTCACACGACAACACAAACAAACTAACCGATGGCGGCAGCAGAACAGAATCTCCTGTGTCCTCCGAGGTGAAATTATTTATTTATTATTTGTTATTTATTAAAGGAGTCTGGTAGCTTTAAAGAGAGCAGAGAGAACTGCTCCAGCTCCCGGTGCTGGTTCTCCTGTCTCCAAACCTCACTACGGAGAACCTCACACCCTCAGAACCTCACACCCACAGAACCTCACACCCTCAGAACCTCACACCCTCAGAACCTCACACCTTTAGAACCTCACACCCTCAGAACCTCACACCCTCAGAACCTCACACCCTCAGAACCTCACACCCACAGAACCTCACACCCTCAGAACCTCACACCTTTAGAACCTCACACCCTCAGAACCTCACACCCACAGAACCTCACACCCTCAGAACCTCACACCTTTAGAACCTCACACCCTCAGAACCTCACACCCACAGAACCTCACACCCTCAGAACCTCACACCCACAGAACCTCACACCCACAGAACCTCACACCTCAGAACCTCACACCCACAGAACCTCACACCCAGAGAACCTCACACCTTTAGAACCTCACACCCTCAGAACCTCACACCCACAGAACCTCACACCTTTAGAACCTCACACCTTCAGAACCTCACACCCAGAGAACCTCACACCTTCAGAACCTCACACCCTCAGAACCTCACACCCACAGAACCTCACACCCTCAGAACCTCACACCTTTAGAACCTCACACCCTCAGAACCTCACACCCACAGAACCTCACACCCTCAGAACCTCACACCCACAGAACCTCACACCCACAGAACCTCACACCCACAGAACCTCACACCTCAGAACCTCACACTCACAGAACCTCACACCCAGAGAACCTCACACCCAGAGAACCTCACACCTTTAGAACCTCACACCCTCAGAACCTCACACCCACAGAACCTCACACCTTTAGAACCTCACACCTTCAGAACCTCACACCCAGAGAACCTCACACCTTCAGAACCTCACACCCTCAGAACCTCACACCCACAGAACCTCACACCTTTAGAACCTCACACCTTCAGAACCTCACACCCAGAGAACCTCACACCCTCAGAACCTCACACCCTCAGAACCTCACACCTTTAGAACCTCACACCTTCAGAACCTCACACACTCAGAACCTCACACCCTCAGAACCTCACACCTTCACGGTGTCCATGAAGCTCCGTTTGCGCTGTAAGCAAAAGCCTCATGTCATATCTTAGGCTGTTGAGAGGCATTGTGGGAAATGTAGGAAATCAATAATGACAGGAAAAGCAGGTGCAGCAACAACTCACGACAACAGAAGGTATTTATAATATAATATATATGTGAGGGCGTGGTTTACCTTCTCTACTACAGGTGACCAAACACTCGGCGAGATCAGAGGACTGAGAGGCGATGGGAGGAGGAGCAGTGTGAAAGGAGGAGGTGGGGACATCAGAGGACTGAGAGGCGATGGGAGGAGGAGCAGTGTGAAAGGAGGAGGTGGGGACATCAGAGGACTGAGAGGCGATTGGAGGAGGAGCAGTGTGAAAGGAGGAGGTGGGGACATCAGAGGACTGAGAGGCGATTGGAGGAGGAGCAGTGTGAAAGGAGGAGGTGGGGACATCAGAGGACTGAGAGGCGATTGGAGGAGGAGCAGTGTGAAAGGAGGAGGTGGGGACATCAGAGGACTGAGAGGCGATGGGAGGAGGAGCAGTGTGAAAGGAGGAGGTGGGGACATCAGAGAAAAGAGTTGATGTGGTTCCTGTCTGAATAAATGAAGAGGAGGGCAGCGGTTTGATCACCGAGCTGTCGCTCCTCTGCTCTCCGTCCACGGAGACTTCTCTCAGCTAGACACAAAACCTAAATGTAATTTCCTGAATTCAAAGCCCTCACGCCGCTCGTGGCCCCGCGTGTTGACCTGATGGAGGAGGCGCTCGCCTCAAACACACTTAGTTCTGCAGACGTTTGTGGAAAAAGAAGAAAAATCTGGCCCAAAGTTTTCTGAACATTTGTAGTGTGAAGAAATGTGAAATATTCAGCTTGTTTTTTAGGGACTTTAGCTATAAAGGAATAAATGGCTTATTTCTCCTCATCTTTCTCCTCTCACCGATCATTTAAATGATGCCTTCTCTCCTCTGCTAACTGCCCCATCTGTCTGCCTCTCCCTCTAATTGTCCCCGTCCTTGCAAATGAGACATTCACCCCGATTCCCTTCCATCCATATGGCTAACCTCCTCTCTTCCTCCACCGATCATCATCAAATGAAAGCATCATTTCCCTTTACCGTTCTCCTCTGGCATGCAACACATACATGCACGCACATACACAACGCTGTGCAGTGATCTGCAAAACATGCATATTTAAAAGTCAAACTTCAGAATATGCATGACGTCGAAGAACTATTTCTGGACAGGTTTTTGGAATTTAATGCGGCTGCAGGCAATCACGTCATGTCGTCTCTAAGATGCATGTTAGCTGCAAGCTTTAAGCAAGAGAATTAAAAAGCAAGTACATTTTTTATTTAAAACGGCATCAAGAGAGAGAGAGCGAGAGGGAGAGAGAGGTGGAGAGGTAGAGAGAGAGAGAGAGGGAGAGAGAGGTGGAGAGGTAGAGAGAGAGAGAGAGGGAGAGAGAGGTGGAGAGGTAGAGAGAGGGAGAGAGAGGTGGAGAGGGTAGAGAGAGAGAGAGAAGAGGAGAGGGAGAGAGAGGTGGAGGAAGATAGAGAGAGAGAGAGAGAGAGAGAGTGGAGAGGTAGAGAGAGAGGGAGAGAGAGGTGGAGAAGATAGAGAAGAGAGAGAGAGAGAGGAGAGGAAGAAAAGAGGAAGAGAAAGAAAAAGGGAGAGAGTAGAGAAGAAGGAAGGAGGCGGAGAGAGGAGAGAGAGAAGAGAGGGGAAGAGAAGGGAGAGAGAGAGAGAGAGAGAAGGAGAAAAGAGAGAGAGAGGGAGAGAGGGAGAGAGAGGAAGAGCGAGAGAGAGAGGAAGAGAGGGAGAGAGAGGTGGAGAGGTAGAGAGGTAGAGAGAGAGGGAGAGAGAGGTGGAGAGGTGGAGAGAGGGAGAGAGAGGTGGAGAGGTAGAGAGAGAGAGAGAGAGGGAGAGAGAGGGAGAGAGAGAGAGAGAGAGAGGAAGAGCGAGAGAGAGAGGAAGAGAGAGAGAGAGGGAGAGAGGGAGAGGGAGAGGGAGAGGGAGAGAGGGAGAGAGAGAGGTAGCGAGAGAGAGAGGGAGAGAGAGGTAGAGGGAGATAGAGGGAGAGAGAGAGAGAGGGAGAGAGAGGGAGAGAGAGAGAGAGGGAGATCAGAGGGAGAGAGGGAGAGAGCGGTAGAGAGAGAGAGAGAGAGAGAGAGCGAGAGAGAGGTAGAGAGAGAGAGAGAGAGAGAGAGAGAGAGAGAGAGAGAGAGAGAGAGAGAGAGAGAGAGAGAGACTCTTCTTACCTTGAGCTTCATCATTGAGTCCTGACAGAGTTTGTCTCCCCGGGCGGCGGTGACCTCGTCCAGGCCGATGAGTTTGGCCTTGTATCGGACGCCATCGCCCTTAAACCGCCTGATGAGAGTCGCCTCGCTGCGATCCTGCCCTGCACACACACACACACACACACACACACACACACACACACACACACACACACACACACACACACACACTCATCAGTCCACGGTATATCTTCCAGTCAAGGACCTCCGCCTGCCTCAGACCGGAGCTATTACTTCGGGATCATCAATCACAGAGACCACAAAAGACTTCAGCAGTGATCTTACACAAACAACAACAACAACAACAACAACAACAACAACAACAACAACAACAACAACAACTACAGTGCAGGTCAAAGCTACGGATGCCCACAAGGTCTCATGTTACGGAGTGTATGGCACCGGTCACGACACAAAGAGGTGAATCAATGGAAATGTAGCGGATTAGAGTTTAAACTACGACGCTCTCCTCTCCGGCAGAGTAACGCTGAGACAGTTAGCTCTTATCTCCTCCCTCCTCTCTCCCCCTCCTCCTCCTCCCTCCCTCCCTCCTCCCTTCCTCCCTCCCTTCCTTCCTCCTCCCTTCCTCCCTCCCTCCCTCCTCCCTCCCTTCCTCCCTCCCTCCCTCCCTTCCTCCCTCCTCGCCCTCTATTGTGTCCGAGATTGTCGGCATTGGGCGCATGCATTCGTGTCGCCGTGGTGTGTGTGTGCGTGTGTGTGTGTGTGTGTGTGTGTGTGTGTGTGTGTGTGTGTGTGTGTGTGTGTTGACCTCGTGTGTTATCTCCTGCCGTGACTACAACGCTCGCCTTCACACACAAAGCAGACGAGCGGAGGAGAGACTTTCTACTTCTGTGTCTCCTCCATCTTCTTCACATTTCTGTTCCTGTCTCTGACCTGCAGTGCGCAAATATTTCATCATCAAGCATTTTATAGGGGAAACACTCCTGCATCTGTGTGTGTGTGTGTGTGTGTGTGTGTGTGTGTGTGTGTGTGTGTGTGTGTGTGTGTGTGTGTGTGTGTGTGTGTGTGTGTGTGTGTGTGTGATGTGAGCAAAAGACTGCAAGAGCGATAGTGAGAGGGAGAGGCGTAATGATAATGCAGCATATTCAGATAATATATTGAGGCATTAGTTCTGTACTCTATAACCGCGTGACTCTTGGAAGGTCACAGTCGGAGTGATGGAGAGGTCCCACTCCTCCTCTTTTCCTTCTTTCACTCTCCTCCGCTCACAGAGTTCCCACAGCATTGCAGTAGAGTAGAATGAGCCTTTAATATATATATATATATATACATATATATACATATATATATATATATATATATACTGTGATGCAGCTCTACTGGATGACCTGTCCGTCACTAATCTCTACAAACATGTCTGGGTCGGTTTGCTCTACTTTACAAACCTCTGTAACACAAAGTCAGATTAAATGCACCAGGCTCGGTTTCAGACTTAAAAATAAAAATGATGTCTCTCAGACTCAATGACCCCTACAATGAAACGGGGCAACACAACTACAAAGAGACTCAAAATGACCTCAAAGAGACTCAAAACAACGACAAAGAGACACAAAATAACTTCAAAAATATGTAAAACGACTACAAAAAGGGGCAAAACAACCACAGAGACACAAAACAAGAACAAAGAGACACAAAACAACCACAAAGAGACACAAGATAATCACAAAGAGACACAAAACAACCACAAAGAGACACAAGATAATCACAAAGAGACACAAAACAACCACAAAGAGACACAAGATAATCACAAAGAGACACAAGATAATCACAAAGAGACACAAGATAATCACAAAGAGACACAAAACAACCACAAAGAGACACAAAACAACCACAAAGAGACACAAGATAATCACAAAGAGACACAAGATAATCACAAAGAGACACAAGATAATCACAAAGAGACACAAGATAATCACAAAGAGACACAAAACAACCACAAAGAGACTCAAAACAACCACAAAGAGACACAAGATAATCACAAAGAGACACAAGATAATCACAAAGAGACACAAGATAATCACAAAGAGACACAAGATAATCACAAAGAGACACAAAACAACCACAAAGAGACACAAAACAACCACAAAGAAACTCAAAACAACCACAAAGAGACACAAGATAATCAGAGACACAAAACAAGAACAAAGAGACACAAAACAACCACAAAGAGACTCAAAACAACTACAAAGAGACTCAAAACAACCACAAAGAGACTCAAAACAACTACAAAGAGACTCAAAACAACCACAAAGAGACTCAAAACAACCACAAAGAGACTCAAAACAACCACAAAGAGACTCAAAACAACTACAAAGAGACTCAAAACAACCACAAAGAGACTCAAAACAACCACAGAGACTCAAAACAACCACAAAGAGACTCAAAACAACCACAAAGAGACTCAAAACAACTACAAAGAGACTCAAAACAACCACAAAGAGACTCAAAACAACTACAAAGAGACTCAAAACAACCACAAAGAGACACAAAACAACTACAAAGAGACTCAAAACAACCACAAAGAGACACAAAATAACTACAAAGATACTCAAAACAACCACAAAGAGACTCAAAACAACCACAAAGAGACACAAAACAACCACAAAGAGACACAAAACAACCACAAAGAGACACTAAACAACCTCAAAGAGACACAAAACAACCACAAAGAGACTCTAAACAACCTCAAAGAGACACTAAACAACCACAAAGAGACTCTAAACAACCTCAAAGAGACACTAAACAACCACAAAGAGACTCTAAACAACCACAAAGAGACACAAAACAACCACAAAGAGACTCTAAACAACCACAAAGAGACACAAAACCACAGAGAGATGCTTAACAGCATCAAAGACACAATAATCCCACCAAACAAAAGAATCTATAACTATAAGTCCACGTGTCTCGCTGCTCTGCAGGAGAGCTGGTGGGGCCTTCTGCATATAATAATGCGCCCGTGATCTCCACACACATGAACACACAAACATGCCCATTTATTAAATGCTTCATTAACATCCTCTGAATTAAATCACATTAACGTGGGTTCTAGAGGTCGGACCGCGTTTAAGGACGTTTATAAAAGAACTCATTATCAGAGAGAACGGGATCGTGATGCCGGTGGATCCTCGTGTGAGCAGCGTGAAGGTGCTGAGGTCCTCACAGGCCACGAGGGGAAGTCCTCTTCAGAGGAGGAGGAGCCTCGTCCCATGTGAGGAAAGAATAGGCCACGAGGGGAAACACTTCACTTAGTTCTCCATTGACTTAAAAATAAACCACACACACACACACACACCTACACACACACACACACACACACACACACACACACCTACACACACCTACACACACACACACACACACACACACACACACACACACACACACACACACACACACACACACACACACACACACACACACACACACACACACGAGCTGTCTGTCAGGAGAACAGCTTTAACTCTCTGACTGCAGAACCAACAGGATCAGTTCATTCGGGATCTCAGAGTCCTCGATGTGGATCAGAGTGCTGATCCCTCCAAACAAAACGTTTGCTGAGTTGATTTAGTATTATCTTTAAATGTTGCATTGTTTAGAGTTATTACCCACAATTCATAGCGCCATTAAACCACAAACCAACGAGAGATGTCACGCTGCCTACGCCCACTTCTGATGAAGTCTTTGTGTTAAACACAGGTTTACCAGGGAAACCCCCCCCACCCCCTCACCCCCCCATCAAAGAGGAACCAAATGGGTGTTCAGCCTGAAATATTATATGTGCACAGAAATATTAAGGATTTTATTAAAAACACAAAATCAGAGGAGACTATATTACAAATAAAACAGAGGGAAGAGAGAAAAGGGTAGAGCGGGTCCAGGGTTACTTCTCCTGCTGAGTGGGTTATTATTACCTTTTGGGAGCATGTTCATGAAACGCCTCCCCGTGAGTGTGTGTGTGTGCATTGTGCGCGTGCGTGCGTGCGTGTGCGTGTGCGCGCGCGCGTGCCAGCGCGTGCGTGTGTGCGTGCGTGTGTGTGTGTGTGTGTCAGCACCAGAAGCTTTCAGTCAGCTGTAAATAAATGTCTGTTATTGCTGTGACCCGCTGAGCTTCAAACACAACTAATGAAAGAATCTTCTGTTTCATCTGTCATGACTACACACACACACACACACACACACACACACACAGAACACACACACACACACACACACACACACACACACAGAACACACACACACACACACACACACACACAGAACACACACACACACACACACACACACACACACAGAACACACACACACAAACACACACACACACACACACACACAC
>JACSYO010000190.1:97500-109340 GCA_016806645.1 Ophiodon elongatus | reverse complement strand
GAGGAGGGGAGAGGAGGGGAGGAAAGGAGAGGAGGAGAGAGGAAAGGAGAGGAGAGGAGAGGAGGAGAGGAGAAGAGAAGAGAAGGGGAGAGGAGAGGAGAGGAGAGGAGAGGAGAGGAGGGGAGGAAAGGAGAGGAGGAGAGAGGAAAGGAGAGGAGAGGAGAGGAGAGGAGAGGAGAGGAGAGGAGAAGAGAAGAGAAGAGAAGAGAAGAGAAGAGAAGAGAAGAGAAGGGGAGAGGAGGGGAGGGGAGAGGAGAGGAGAGGAGAGCAGAGGAGGGGAGGAAAGGAGAGGGGAGGGGAGGAAAGGAGAGGGGAGGGGAGAAGGGGAGAGGAGAGGAGGGGAGAAGGGGAGAGGAGGGGAGGAAAGGAGAGGAGGAGAGAGGAAAGGAGAGGAGGAGAGAGAGGAGAGGAGAGGAAAAGAGTGGAGGAGAGAGAGGAGAGGAGGAGAGGAGAGGAGGAGGGAGAGGAGGAAAGGAGAGGAGAGGAGGAGAGGAGAGGCTGGAACATGAGAATAGTTCTTCCTATGAAACATAACTCCATGTTTCTCCAGCAGGAGTGAATCTTGTTGGAGAAACAGATTCTCTTGTTTGACAAATCTTTCAAAAAAAATGATCAAAAAAATGAATCTTTTGTGTTAAAGAGGAAAGTGTTCCGTGGCCTCGTCAGAGGAAGATGTCTTCAGGAGGTTTACGAGGTGCGTCAGCTGGGCCTGTGACACCAGTGTCAGGTGGGGGTGCCGTGACCTTTGACCCCTCCCCGTGGGCGTGACCTCACAGTAACGGGAGCTCGGCTGTGAGACCATCGGCATCTTCAGCGGCAACAGGAGGAGGAGGAGGAGGAGGAGGAGGAAGAGAAGGAGCAGGAGGAGCAGGAGGAGGAGGAGCATCATGAGGAGGAGGAGCAGCAAGAGAAGGAGCAGGAGGAGCAGGAGGAGGAGCAGCAAGAGAAGGAGCAGGAGGAGGAGGAGGAAGCATCATGAGGAGGAGGAGCAGCAAGAGAAGGAGCAGGAGGAGGAGGAGCATCATGAGGAGGAGGAGCAGCAAGAGAAGGAGCAGGAGGAGGAGCATCATGAGGAGGAGGAGCAGCAAGAGAAGGAGCAGGAGGAGGAGCATCATGAGGAGGAGGAGCAGCAGGAGGAACAGGGGATGCCTCGGGGCCTGAGGCTCGTGGACTATGCGTAGAGGAGGATTAGTTTACACTCACTCAGCTTTCACAGAAACTCTAACCTCAGAGCCGTGCTCCTCACTCAAGTATTCAGATACTTTACTCGAGTATTCAGATACTTTACTCAAGTATTCAGATACTTTACTCAAGTATTCAGATACTTTACTCAAGTATTCAGATGCTTTACTCAAGTATTCAGATGCTTTACTCGAGTATTCAGATGCTTTACTCAAGTATTCAGATGCTTTACTCAAGTATTCAGATGCTTTCCTGAAGTACTAATACAACACTGAATACAGTACCATGTAATAAAGTACTGTTCCTCCAGTACAATGTAGTTAAAGTATTATATATTATATATCCTGCATTATGTCCTGTTGTTTTGTTAGCTGGAGCTCATTCTGAACTATTAACGAGTGATTATGTTATTATTTATACTCTGATCATTTCCTCCATTAATCAATTCATTCATTGGTTTTCAAAATAGTGAAAATACAAAGAAATGGCATCAAAGTTTGTTTAGTCCAAACCTCAACTTTAGTTCTAATAATGAACATTATTAACTTTATTACTCATACATTAACACTATTAACTTTATTACTCATACATTAACATTATTAACATTATCACTAATACATTAACATTATTAACATTATCACTTATACATTAACATTATTAACTTTATTACTCATACATTAACATTATTAACTTTATTACTCATACATTAACACTATTAACTTTATCACTAATACATTAACATTATTAACTTTATCACTCATACATTAACACTATTAACTTTATCACTAATACATTAACATTATTAACATTATCACTAAAACATTAACATTATTAACTTTATTACTCATACATTAACATTATTAACATTATCACTAATACATTAACATTATTAACATTATCACTCATACATTAACATTATTAACTTTATCACTCAACAAACACCACAAACACACAAAACACAACAAAACAAACCAAACAACCAAAAAAAAACAAAACCTAACTTTATTACTCATACATTAACATTATTAACTTTATTAACTTTATCACTCATACATTAACATTATTAACTTTATTACTCATACATTAACATTATTAACTTTATTACTCATACATTAACATTATTAACTTTATTACTCATACATTAACATTATTAACTTTATCACTAATACATTAACATTATTAACTTTATTACTCATACATTAACATTATTAACTTTATCACTCATACATTAACATTATTAACTTTATCACTAATACATTAACATTATTAACTTTATCACTCATACATTAACATTATTAACTTTATCACTAATACATTAACATTATTAACTTTATCACTCATACATTAACATTATTAACTTTATCACTAATACATTAACATTATTAACTTTATCACTAATACATTAACATTATTAACTTTATCACTAATACATTAACATTATTAACATTATCACTAATACATTAACATTATTAACTTTATCACTAATACATTAACATTATTAACTTTATCACTATACATTATTATTAACTTTATCACAATACATTATTATTAACTTTTACTAATACATTAACATTATTAACTTTATCACTAATACATTAACATTATTAACTTTATCACTAATACATTAACATTATTAACTTTATCACTAATACATTAACATTATTAACTTTATCACTAATACATTAACATTATTAACTTTATCACTAATACATTAACATTATTAACTTTATCACTAATACATTAACATTATTAACTTTATCACTCATACATTAACATTATTAACTTTATCACTCATACATTAACATTATTAACTTTATCACTAATACATTAACATTATTAACTTTATCACTCATACATTAACATTATTAACTTTATCACTAATACATTAACATTATTAACTTTATCACTCATACATTAACATTATTAACTTTATCACTAATACATTAACATTATTAACTTTATCACTATACATTAACATTATTAACATTATCACTCATACGTTAACATTATTATTATTACTCATACATTAACATTGCTAACATTAGTACTACAACATTAAAATTATTAAAATGACTAATAATAATTAACATTACGACATTAATATTTTTAACATTGTTACATTACATTACCACAATTGATAATACTACTACTCCTCCTCCTCCTCCTACTACTACTACTACTACTACTACTACTACTACTATTAACATTATTACTAATACATTAACATTATTAACATTCATACTAATACATGAACACTATTAACATCATCACTAATACATTAATAACATTATTTACATTATTACTAATACATTAACATTAATAACATTAGTAACATTACTAATACATTAACATTAATACTAATACATTAACACTAATAATATTATTAACATTACTAATACATTAACATTAATACTAATACATTAACACTAATAACATTATTACTAATACATGAACATTATTATTAACATGTTTTACGGGACAATGACTTCATCCATCAAAGTACTTTTACATTATTTTTCTGTAACTAATCATTTAGTGTTTATTCCAGAACAAAATGTGATATTTCATGAATTATTTGTATGTTTTTTAATGACAAAAATCTTAATTTGTAAAGTAGAAGAAGAAAGTGTCAATTCAAGAAAAGACAAGTGAGTATTTAAGTAAAGTTCCTGAGTTAATGAGCCATTAGAGGAAGTTAAGTTTCATAAACTTTAGAGCGTTTGAAGACTTTGGGTTTCCGGTTTCATATTTTCCAGATCTTTCTCTTCACATCTGGTTCTCTTCAGCTTATTGCTTCTGTCTCTGTTTATGTTCCTCCAACACCTCCACCCCTACACCACCGGCTACGCATGGACGCACACACACACGCACGCACACACACACACACACACACACTCACGTACTCACACTCACACACACACACTCACACACTCACACTCACACTCACGCACTCACACACACACACACTCACACACACACACACACTCACGCACACACACTCACGCACACACACACACTCACACACACACACTCACACACACACACTCACGCACTCACACTCACACTCACACACTCACACTCACGCACACACACACACTCACACACACACACACACACGCACACACACTCACGCACTCACACTCACACACTCACACACACACACACACACACGCACACACACTCACACACTCACACTCACGCACACGCACTCACGCACACACACTCACGCACTCACACTCACACACACACACTCACACACACACACACACACACACACACACACAAACAGACACAGAAACACTCACACACACACACACACGCAGACACACACACAGACAGACACTCACACACACACACAGACACACACACACACACACACACACACACAAACAGACACAGAAACACTCACAGACACACTCACACACACACACACTCACACACACACACACTCACACACACTCACAGACACTCACAGACACACAGGAACACGTTGAGGAACGATGATCTTCTTTTGAGCAGGAATACAGACGAGGACCTGGACCTCCAGACGAGATGAACCTCAACAAACTGACTTTACAGATCTGATTGTTGTGAGCGAGCAGATAGAAAACATCAGCGAGTGGATCCAGATATGAACGTGTACCTGGTGGAGGTCCTGGTGGAGGTCCTGGTGGAGGTCCTGGAGGTCCTGGTGGAGGTCCTGGTGGTGTTGGTGGAGGTCCTGGTGGAGGTCCTGGAGGTCCTGGTGGAGGTCCTGGTGGTGTTGGTGGAGGTCCTGGTGGAGGTCCTGGTGGAGGTCCTGGTGGAGGTCCTGGTGGAGGTCCTGGTGGTTGTCCTGGAGGTCTTGGTGGAGGTCCTGGTAGAGGTCTTGGTGGAGGTCCTGGTGGAGGTCCACTACGTCTGTGGGCAGACCGGGACGAGATGGAGGCTCCAGTCGTGGATCCTTTGAGCTCTGAAGGTAGCGATGAGGAGACGGAGGCCCCAGTAGACGATGGGTGGAGGTTTGTTTCGGCCTCTAAGCGGACCAGAACCAGAAGCTCAAATCTGCCATAAGTCCCTTTTGGCCGGCTTCCTGGAGACCGGATGAAGAACAAACAATCACTGTGAGCCGCTTCCGCTCCGGACCACCTCTTCTCATTTCCTCCCCCCTTTCCTCGAGCCTCAGTGCAGACAGGAGTCCAGACAGGGGAGAGGAGGAGGTCAAGGGTGGATGCAAACCAACGGTGGGGAAATTAAAACACGTACATTTAACACACCAGAACATTTCTCACATTCCTTGGATCCCTCCGCCTCCGCCCGTGTGGAAGGAGGGAACTCATGCTCCACGTTTATTTTCAGGTGGAATCATCGTTCACGCTTCGACTGCTTCCTCTCCGTCAGCAGGTTCTTAAAGACCGAAACTCCCTGACCTACAGTTTGTAGCACGGAGACACTTTACATTATGAATATTATACCGCTTATATCTTTGATTTGGACCAAAGACTGTTGATAAGAAGTGGACGTCGTCGTGGCGATGTCTCTCGATGGTTTGTGGACGTCTTGAAGCCATCTTGTTTTTTTTGCAACCAGTTAACAGGAAGTGACCATATGTGGACTGAGGAGGACGTAGAGACCTGTCAATCACCTTGTAGCCCCGCCCTAAAGCATCCCCTGCTTTATGGTCTGTTTGACTCTAGATCAGGGGTGTCAAACTCATCTCCACTGTGGGCCACATCAGCATTATGGTTGCCCTCAGAGGGCCGGTTGTAACTGTAAAAATGTATAAATGTAACTACTCCCTAACATATTGTTGAATGACTGTCTCTGCATTTGATTATTGTTTATTCAAGTGTACAAATATAGTACATGCATCTATATAAATGTAAAAGTGTATGTAAGCAAATTTCTCTGTTATTATAACATAAATCATTTTGATTTAGGTTTAAGAAACCCACATTACTCTATCAAAGATCAAACTTTGAAAGAAAATAACAAAGACAAATATCATCAAACACACATTATTACATTAACTTTGTGCAAAGCTTTTTTTGTGACAGTTGAGAGGAACATAACTCTACAACACATAACTGTGAGCTGCTAAAAACATGTGACATGTGGTCTGGGGCTCACCTGGTCTCACACCTTTATGCTGCGTTCATAACAAACGTGTTGAGAATTTTCCGCGCGAGTAGATTACAAACAAAGTCAATGCACAGACGCGTATGGTTCTGAATAACGCGAATTTCCGCCGGGCGGCGAGAATGACGCGACGCGAAAGATTTGCGAAGTTGAGTCTGGAAGCGGCTTCATCCCGAACCTGGAGAAGCTGTGTGGTGATGTTATGAACCAGACACGAGCCGTCTGATGTTCCCACGTTTGTGTGACTTCCACAACACGTATAAAGCAGAACTAGTGGTTATTTATTCTGTGGTGGATGGCAGAAATGAACTATTTCCACGGAGATAAGCCACGCCCCCTCTCCGGTGCGTCTAGCGCAGGGGTGTCAAACTCATTTTAGCTCAGCGGCCACGGGGAGAAAAATCTATTCTCAAGTGGGCCGGACCGATAACATCATGGCATAATAACTTAAAAATAACGACAACTTCATATTGTTTTCTTTGTTTTACTTAGGTCCAAAATAGTACAAGCACATTCTGAAAATGTACACAACACAAAAAATCCTCTTGACAAAACACTTCTGAGGAAAAAATAGGTGCAATTTCAACACAATGCTTCAATGATTGGAACTTAAACTTCGTCTCAGTGCGTCTACAAAGTCATTAAACTTTAAGTCACAGTCTATCTGGGATTGAACAAAATACGAAATAAATAAATAAAATAACTCTTCTAGGTATTAAATACGAATACGAGAAGATTCTCATAGTGGTGATGAAGGTTATATTCTTTCAGCACTGAAACATGCTGTGAACACACCAAACACTCAGCTGTCTTATTCACCTCCGTGAATAAATAGGAGGATGTCCATTTTTCTTGGAAAACTCTGCACTCTGCGTCCACTTTTCTCTTTTTTGACATTTTGGGGCAATGAGGGGGCCAAAACACGTAATGTTCAAATTGGTCAGGCAGAATGACAAGCTACCTCTGGACTGGCTGTAGCCTACTTGTTCAGCCGCAGTACAAACAGTTAGCTTGGTTAACAGAATTGCTATTGCGACATCCACCGGACACATTTAGAACAGCAGTTTCATTCATTGAAAAATTGCAGCTCAATTTTATGCTTTGCAAAATCATCTCGCGGGCCGTATGTTTGACACCCCTGCTCTAAATGGACCATAACTTACTAAATGAACATCATGCTGTATTGAAGAAGACTTGAAACTAGAGATTGAGACATAAACTCATGTTTACAATGTTTACTGAGGGAATAAATCAAGAGAGAAGTAGAGTCATTTTCTATAGACTTCTATACAACCAGAGGAGCCGCCCCCTGGTGGTCAGGAGAGAGAATGCAGCTTTAACACATGAAGCTTTGACTTCTATACAACCAGAGGAGTCGCCCCCTGGTGGTCAGGAGAGAGAATGCAGCTTTAACACATGAAGCTTTGACTTCTATACAACCAGAGGAGTCGCCCCTGGTGGTCAGGAGAGAGAATGCAGCTTTAACACATGAAGCTTTGACTTCTATACAACCAGAGGAGTCGCCCCCTGGTGGTCAGGAGAGAGAATGCAGCTTTAACACATGAAGCTTTGACTTCTATACAACCAGAGGAGTCGCCCCCTGGTGGTCAGGAGAGAGAATGCAGCTTTAACACATGAAGCTTTGACTTCCCTTTAAAGAACTGGAGGTTCTGTGCTGGATCTAAGCTAACGAAAACACTAAGGGGGGAGGTAGGTCGGGGGGGGCAGTCAGCTGCTTCTTTTGTGGTTTCTTTGGGCTCTTTAGTGAGTCGACCACTTTCTGACCAGTATTGGATGGACTGGTAGATGGTGGAAGTCCACCCGGCCCGCTGCTCTCCTCCCTCTGACGCGAGTGGACAGCTGAGGCTAATCCTGCGCCCGGCAGATGCTCGATGATATCTAGGACACGCTCGCCGGTTTGATCTCTCTCTCTCTCTCTGGATGTAATGTGTAGAGCCCACGGTCTTTGGTTCAGTAATCCTGGGCTCTTACACCGAGGCCCACGGAGGCCCTGAGTGTCAGCAACACATTTTTCTCCCTCACACACACATACTAAAACACACACACACGCACACACACACACACACACACACACACACACACACACACACAGGCAGCATCTATGACACCTCAGAGCTAAATATACCGCGAGTGAC
Source organism: Ophiodon elongatus (assembly GCA_016806645.1). NCBI lineage: Eukaryota > Metazoa > Chordata > Actinopteri > Perciformes > Hexagrammidae > Ophiodon > Ophiodon elongatus. The sequence continues at coordinate 100,884 of JACSYO010000190.1, read as the reverse complement.
AACGACAGGTGACCCGGCTCCTCCACAGACCGGCCCGCTCGGACACAGGAGGTCACCGGGTATGAGTGTGCGATTGTGAGTGTAGCAGAGATGTGTGTGTGTGTGTGTGTGTGTGTGTGTGTGTGTGTGTGTGTGTGTGGGGCGGAGGGGGTTGGTGTTTGAGCCTCAGGGTCTGGTGATTGTAGACTACCTCCCCTCATTGCGGACTGAGCTCAGATCCAAACGCAACCCAGTCTCTGGGTCCCCCCCTCTTCTCTAAGCCAGCTGGTCTGGCTTAATATCACTTCTTTCTTTCTTTCTTACTTTCTTTCTATCTTTCTTTCTTTCTTTCTTTCACTCTCTTGTTTTTAAAAATAAAATCCTTTCTTGTTTGACACAAGGGATTGACTGAGTGGAAACCCACAGCTGGAGCTGCTGGGGAACCTTCCCGGTGAAGACAGAACCGAAGAGGCACCGGTGAGTGTGGGAGGAGGTCGGGAGGCGATGGACCACGCATGGGCTCACGTCTTCAGGGAACTTTGAATATTGTTAAATATTACTGGAGGGAAGAAGAAAACATGGAAAATGAATTCTGAGTTAGATTAAAGCAAGACTTGTACCTTTTCCGACCACTTGGTGGCAGCGTGAACGAGCTGTAAACAACTCGGACTGTTTGGTGGACGTGGCTGACGTGTAACAGCAACATTATGATTTATTCTTTTGTCATGTTTCTGATCGCTCAACAAATATTAGTCCAATATTCGCTCTCTTTTAGCTCTGATTTTGGTCTCCACCACATTCTAAATGTTCCACCATGTTCACCGGCTGTTCTCTGATACCGATATTGATATTTAAGATAGTTAATCAGTTAAAAGTATTTCTGTCTGCTTCTTGTTGTGAAGATAAGTAAACATTTTTAATGTTTTTAAACACTAACAATAAAACGTCACTCGTCGGCGCTCTCTGGTGGTCAAACCGTGTAATGACTGTTTCTAAATGTACGGAAACATCCTGCCAGCTGTTGGCTGAATAGATGTGTTTGTATTTGTTATGAAAATAGCATGAAAAAGTTTTGAAATATTTGTCGAAATCCATTTAAAACGTGTTTTCTGAAGTTCAATATTTTCATATATAATTTGCATAAAGCTTTATATTCAAATTAATTGTGGTAACATCATGGCACTTTAAAATTAAAACTTTATATGGAACTATTTGTAAAATAAGGATATAATAATATTTTACTTAAGGTGTATTTATTATTTATTATATCTCCAGCTTGTGTCATAATTTATGTCTTTAAGTTCTTTGAATATAGAAACAAATTACATTAAATATATTTGGCATTAACTTACAAATGTAACTTTCTCTGGGTCTAATTTCAGATCATAGTTTATGTATTAAATAAAGAAATCTGATCCATTAACAGTCATTTTGAAATGCTTCGTTTAATTGAAACGGAAACTTTCAAAAGAAAATTCAGATGCAATTTTTAAAAAACTCACTTTTTAATAATATACAAGCATAATTATAGAAAAATGAATTAGTCGTAACATAACTGTTGATACACAGTAAACACCTCAACTGTTTTCTCTTTGAGATTTTTACTACAATAATTTAACGTTCATCAATATTCTGAAGTATTCTTTTGCCACATCAAATTGCTGCTCAAGTACTCGGTTCACTACCTGTTCAGGTACTCTGTTCTCTACCTGTTCAGGTACTCTGTTCTCTACCTGTTCAGGTACTCTGTTCACTACCTGTTCAGGTACTCTGTTCTCTACCTGTTCAGGTACTCTGTTATCTACCTGTTCAGGTACTCTGTTATCTACCTGTTCAGGTACTCTGTTCACTACCTGTTCAGGTACTCTGTTATCTACCTGTTCAGGTACTCTGTTCTCTACCTGTTCAGGTACTCTGTTCACTACCTGTTCAGGTACTCTGTCTCTACCTGTTCAGGTACTCTGTTCTCTACCTGTTCAGGTACTCTGTTCACTACCTGTTCAGGTACTCTGTATACTACCTGTTCAGGTACTCTGTTCACTACCTGTTCAGGTACTCTGTTCTCTACCTGTTCAGGTACTCTGTATACTACCTGTTCAGGTACTCTGTTCACTACCTGTTCAGGTACTCTGTTCTCTACCTGTTCAGGTACTCTGTTCTCTACCTGTTCAGGTACTCTGTTCACTACCTGTTCAGGTACTCTGTTCACTACCTGTTCAGGTACTCTGTTCACTACCTGTTCAGGTACTCTGTTCTCTTCCTGTTCAGGTACTTACTACCTGTTCAGGTACTCTGTTCTCTACCTGCCCAGGTACTCTGTTTACTACCTGTTCAGGTACTTACTACCTGTTCAGGTACTCTGTTCACTACCTGTTCAGGTACTCTGTTCTCTACCTGTTCAGGTACTCTATTTACTACCTGTTCAGGTACTCTGTTCTCTACCTGTTCAGGTACTCTGTTAACTACCTGTTCAGGTACTATGTTTACTACCTGTTTACTACCTGTTCAGGTACTCTGTTCTCTACCTGTTCAGGTACTCTATTCTCTACCTCTTCAGGTACTACTACCTGTTCAGGTACTCTATTCGCTACCTGTTCAGGTACTCTGTTCTCTACCTGTTCAGGTACTATGTTTACACTGTTTACTACCTGTTCAGGTACTCTGTTAACTACCTGTTCAGGTACTATGTTTACTACCTGTTTACTACCTGTTCAGGTACTCTGTTCTCTACCTGTTCAGGTACTCTGTTCCTACCTGTTCAGGTACTCTGTTCTCTACCTGTTCAGGTACTCTGTTCACTACCTGTTCAGGTACTCTGTTCACTACCTGTTCAGGTACTCTGTTCTCTACCTGTTCAGGTACTCTGTTCTCTACCTGTTCAGGTACTCTGTTCTCTACCTGTTCAGGTACTCTGTTCTCTACCTGTTCAGGTACTCTGTTCTCTACCTGTTCAGGTACTCTGTTCTCTACCTGTTCAGGTACTCTGTTCTCTACCTGTTCAGGTACTCTGTTCTCTACCTGTTCAGGTACTCTGTTCACTACCTGTTCAGGTACTCTGTTCACTACCTGTTCAGGTACTCTGTTCACTACCTGTTCAGGTACTCTGTTCTCTACCTGTTCAGGTACTCTGTTCCACTACCTGTTCAGGTACTCTGTTCTCTACCTGTTCAGGTACTCTGTTCTCTACCTGTTCAGGTACTCTGTTCACTACCTGTTCAGGTACTCTGTTCACTACCTGTTCAGGTACTCTGTTCTCTACCTGTTCAGGTACTTACTACCTGTTCAGGTACTCTGTTCTACCTGTTCAGGTACTCTGTTCTCTACCTGTTCAGGTACTCTGTTCTCTACCTGTTCAGGTACTCTGTTCTCTACCTGTTCAGGTACTCTGTTCTCTACCTGTTCAGG
>JACSYO010000190.1:90000-95000 GCA_016806645.1 Ophiodon elongatus | reverse complement strand
CTTACCCAGACATGGGGGCCCTTACCCAGACATGGGGGCCCTAACCCAGTCATGGGGACCCTAACCCAGACATGGGGGCCCTAACCCAGTCATGGGGGCCCTAACCCAGCATGGGGACCCTAACCCAGACATGGGGGCCCTTACCCAGACATGGGGGCCCTAACCCAGTCATGGGGACCCTAACCCAGACATGGGGGCCCTTACCCAGACATGGGGGCCCTAACCCAGTCATGGGGACCAACCCAGACATGGGGGCCCTAACCCAGTCATGGGGACCCTAACCCAGACATGGGGGCCCTAACCCAGACATGGGGGCCCTTACCCAGTCATGGGGGCCCTTGTGCCTCCAGATATTTCTCCCCTATTTGGATAATTTTATATTTTATATTATTTTATTGACAGATTGATATTGATATTCAGAATAGAGCGAGAAAACAACAGAAACGAACAAAACAACGAGTACGGACAATAACATGATAATAATGTAATAATATATAATCAAAAGCTATAACAACAGTAATATTTCTAAGACGGCAGCAAATAAACTGCAGATTTAAAGTAGTTTTTAAAGCAAAAAATACCAAAGATTTAGTGGCAGCAGCTTCAGTTTTAAAACATTATTTCATAAACTTTATTGGTATTTTTCACTGTTTCTGTGGTAATCCTTCAGACTGGATGTATGAGAGATATTTAACATTATTTTAGTAACGGCAGTGAATTTACGTTCCGTTAAATTTCCGGGTGTTTTTGTGAAAATGAAGAAATCTGAGGAGTTTATTCCTCCTGAAGGAGGAGGCGTGTCCCGTGGAGATGTTGCAGGTGTGATGTCATCGTGCTGAGCGTGTGGCGAGCGGGGCTTCCCTCAGACCACACGCCTCAGATCGGGTTCCCGGCCTCGGCTCGCGGAGCCGGATCAGTTTTTTTGGAGTTGATGAAGCTCTCCCAGACCCCCCCGGGTCCTCTTACGCAACACCAGGCGCCCTGGAGTCAGCTGACAGGCGACCGTCGGGTTCTGTGCGGTCTAGAAAGCGCCGATGTGCCGGACCACGAACGCACCACGGGAGAGGCCGGAGAGCTGGTCCGACTCTGAGGCCCCCGAGAGGCCGGAGCCTCCAGAACCTGAACACAACTGGGCCTCACGTTCCCTTCAGGGACCAAACGCCTCGGAGGCTTCGCGTTGATCTTAAATCCCTCCATGGCCAACACACGGCGGGAGTTTGTAGAACCTTCTCCTGTCTTCTGGTCCCGGTTTCTCTCCGGGGACGGTTCCCCTAGAGACCATCCTCAGAATCTGTACCGGAGCATGGATGTATATTGTGATGTGAAGAAAATATTCAGCATGAATCGGTGCACTTTGAGAGCAACATTTAGAAGTTTGATGAAGTATTTTGTACTCGAGTGAAGGATTAGTCGGTGGTGTTTCCAGATGCACATCTAATATTTCCTTATTGTTATTGGTGAATATCTGAACAGATCCAGAGGTTGATCCTCACGGGGGCCGAGGGTCTGTGAAGCTCAAGGCTTTACGGCTAGCTGTTTCCCTCTGTTTCCAGTCTTTATGCTAAGCTAAGTTAGCCAGCCGCAGCCTAACAACGACTTTAGTGAGCTACGTTCAGAAGTACAATAAATCTACTTCTTTATTTAAAGAGTTCACTTCCAGGTTTGAGAAAGAAGAAACACGTCCTGTTAGGACCCATGAAGGGGAGCCTGAAACCCCCTCACCCCCTCAGCTCCTCGCCCCCTCACCTCCTCACCCTCTCACCCCCTCACCTCCTCACCCCCTCACCCCCTCAGCTCCTCGCCCCCTCACCTCCTCACCCTCTCACCCCCTCACCTCCTCACCCTCTCACCCCCTCACCCCCTCACCCCCTCGCCCCCTCAGCTCCTCGCCCCCTCACCCCCTCACCTCCTCACCCCCTCACCTTCTCACCCCCTCACCCCCTCACCCTCTCACCTCCTCGCCCCCTCACCCCCTCACCTCCTCACCCCCTCACCTCCTCACCCCCTCGCCCCCTGACCCCCTCACCTTCTCACCCCCTCACCCCCTCACCCTCTCACCTCCTCACCTCCTCCTCACCTCCTCTCCCCCTCCCCCCCTCTCCCCCTCCCCCTTGTTTGGGGTACACAGCTCCCTGCTGTGTTGGGCTTCACACTGAGCCTGTAAACAGGAGGTTTGTTGTGAGAGGAGCTCTGAGGAGACGAAGCTTCTGCAGGAGGTCCCATCATCAGGTCTTCAGCCTCTCATCGTCCCTCAAACGTCTCTGGAGGTTTAACTCCTCCTCTTCCTGCTGAGTGAGCTTGTCTGTGAGCTCTAAATTTAAACCTGCTGTTTCTTTTCTTTTCCTGAAGCGCCGTATTAAACCTGAGCAGCGTGACTCAGACTTCAGGTGTTCAGGTGACGTGTTCGTCAGCGTAGAGGAACGAGACGTCACGTCCAGAGGTACCGCCACGGCCACGCCCACAATCACGGCCACGGCCACGCCCACGGCCATGGCCACGCCCACAACCATGCCCACGCCCACAACCACGGCTATGGCCACGCCCACAACCATAGCCACGCCCACGATCCGTCTACCATCAGAGGAGACTTTAAAAAGCTGACTTTTTGCTTCTTTGATTGAGGAGCCAACTAACAGACTAAAGCCTGTCGGGCTGCAGCGTGCTCCCCATGAAGACGGCCTCCTTCAGACCACTTTACTGGTGGCTTTTGGTGATTTTGGTGTTTTTTATGGTTTTTGGTGTTTTTTATGGTTTTTGGTGATTTTGGTGTTTTTTATGGCATTTGTTGACGATAAGAACGTCACCTGTAGTTCCTGTTGATTCCAGCGGGAGCATCTTCCTTCATTCTTCCCTCAGTTGAGTTTGAAAGTGCAGGAAACCTGAACCACAACAGAAGAAGAAGAGCAGCTGAACTACTTTCAGTTTCGAGGAAAGCGTATTTTCTCCGTTTTAATCGAAGCGACTCGGCCGCGTTGCGTAAGAGATCACGGTTTTAACTCAAAGTACGTTTGGTGCGTAACTTTTAACGTAAAGTTAAAATAAGTCGTCGCTGACTTTTGGTTTCACGCGGGACACGAACATCGGTCTCCTGAGTGAAAGTCGTGTTCCCCCCGACCTCAAAAACAGACTTAATCCGTAAAGTAAATCCTCCGAAGACTAAACGACGAAGCGGTTCCTGTTTGAGACTCGAAGACTCTTCAAACAATTTGAAGTAAATTTATTTATAAGTTTGTTTATTTATTTCCAGATGAAAGGAAGTTAAATGTACTATAGCAAACAAATAAATTGAGTGTCTATTGCTGAAAAAATAATTCCATAAATAGCTTAAAGAAATGAGGTTCTCTCACTTCAGAGTTAACTGACTATGAACGTTGCTCAGGGGACCAGACACGTTACGCAATAATCTGCAGATGAATCCATAATCATTTGTTGCTGCCTTTTAGTTTCATAGCTGTGATGAAGACGAGCACACCTTCGTCATCCTCTTACGTCCTCACGAGTTTCATCCTCCACTTCCTGCCGAGAGCCTCCTGCTCTTCGTCTTCCTCTTCGCCCGCTGCGATGACGGCCGAGCGCTGCCAAGAAAACCTGTGTGTGTGTGTGTGTGTGTGTGTGTGTGTGTGTGTGTGTGTGTGTGTGTGTGTGTGTGTGTGTGTGTGTGTGTGTGTGTGTGTGTGTGTGTGTGTGTGTGTGTGTGTGTGTGTGTGAACATCCAGTTAACTTGGCGACCCGAGCTCTTAAGCTCCCTCCAGGAGCAGAACACGGGTCACATGGCTCACAGAACCTCCTCGTGGGGTTAAAGGGCTGAAGGGCTTTAATGTGACGGGTCCGGGTTAGAGGTCAAAGGTCAGAGACCACATGGAACTCCATGCACACATGACGTTTGAGCAAAATTCTGCTTTTATTGCAAAGTAAATCACTTCATTTGGAAGTTAACGGAAAAGTTGAATAGATCTGTAAACTGTGATGAGGCGGCTCTTTATTCCTAAAGCCTCGTTTCTGATTGGCTGAGAAACGTCTCGTTGGACCTCAGACTGTAAACAAGACGAGGACCTGGTCTGTGGACTGATGAAGCCGAGTTGTTGAGGGCGGAGCTAAGTTCAACTGAACGTTGACATAAAAGACAAAACAAATACGGACAACTCTGTGGTGTCGACCTGTCAATCACCCTGTAGCCCCGCCCCTAAAGCATCCCCTCTTTATGGTCTGTTTGACTCTAAATGGACCATAATTTACTAAATGAACATCATGCTGTATTGAAGAAGACTTGAAACTAGAGATTGAGACATAAACTCATGTTTACAATGTTTACTGAGGGAATATTTATAAACACTCTGTAGCTCCGCCCCCTGAGAGGCGAGCGGTAAAAACAAAACTTCAGCCTTCAAATGTGGTTTTCTGAAAAACCTCCAGATGTTTTTTGTGACGGAGCCGAACAGCCTGGTGGTTTCACTTCCTCCTGTGTGTGTGTGTGTGTGTGAGTGTGTGTGTGTGTGTGTGTGTGTGTGTGTGTGTTTAATTCAACCCTAATGTTTGTGTTTGTGTGCTTCCTAAAGGAGACGGAGCGTTTTGGGATTGAAAGGCGTTGAGGACCTGGAAGTCAAACCAAAGAGAAGAAGAAGACGTTTGTGAAGAAGAAGAAAGAAAAACCAGGAAGATGGGGAGGAAAAAGATTCAGATAGCTCGGATTATGGACGAACGGAACCGACACGTAAGTACAGAAAACTCTTTTCACGTGTTTATGCTCAAAGAATCAAAACCAGTGAAATGAACCTCGAGAGTTAAAACACCACAATTCATCTACATTTGACCAAAATTTTGCAATTTGTCCTTTTGCGATTTGAAAATTAGAAAATTGCAACATTTGTTAAAGACGAATACCATTTTATATGAAACATTGTGGCGCTGCAGAGAAAAAAAACATTGCTTTGTCATAATTTTAATATCTATTTTAATGAATATGAGAATAATGACGTGTAAATTATCTTTCCCTCTAATAT
>JACSYO010000190.1:82500-85000 GCA_016806645.1 Ophiodon elongatus | reverse complement strand
AGATACATTTAAATTATATATATTATATTATATATTATATTTAAATAAATGCATTTAAAAATAGAAAAAGATTAAATACAAGAGTAAAACTACAGATAACAAATACAACAAATAAGAAGTGAAACTTCACCAGAGGCTCATTTTAATTATAAAATAAAGTAATATTGCACATGAAGTTGAAATGTAATAAACATAAATACAAACGTAACATAATAAACATAAATATACAGCATCTGTTCAGGACTAAAAGAAAGAAAGTCAATATTATTAATAAGTGTTGAGAGCACAAAGGAATATAAAGGTTGTAATATTGATTATTATCTTTTCTTAAAATAGTGAAATATGATCAAGCAGACGCTTCTTTTATCCAAATAAACTGTTAAAAACAAAGAGTTCCAGTCTATTATTCTTTAAAACAAATAAAAATGTAAAAGAGAATATTTATTATTTATTTTATTTTATTTTATCGGTTTTACGTTATATTTTTTTATTAGATTAATCTCTTCATATTTAAATGTATTATATGTTTTCTACAACAGTTTAAAATAAACATTCAGTTCATTATCACATAAAAAAATAATTATTTCATACATAATTAATTCTTAAGCGTCTTGTGATGAATCTTCTCTTCATATTTTTATTCATTATATTTAAAAGTTTTTTTTATTATCTGTTGATTGTTTTCTTCATTGTTTTTTCTCTAAATATTCTTTTTTTAAACTTTAAAAGTGAATCAACAAACAAACAGAGGCAGATATTACACTTTACTTTGAGGTACTTGAACTTATAATACTTGAATATTCCCATTTTCTGATGCGAGTTAGCTTCTTCACAGATTCAGAGTTCATAAAAACGTGTTTGGTAATAAATTAAAAAGACGAGAAGAGAAAAATAAACGTTTGTTTCTTCAGACGAACGAAAAACTGTGAAGAGAAAAATCTGCTCGACAGGAATTTAGTAGAAGAGAGGCTCCTTTGTTTTGGTGTGTGTGTGTGTGTGTGTGTGTGTGTGTGTGTGTGTGTGTGTGTGTGTGTGTGTGTGTGTGTGTGTGTGTGTGTGTGTGTGTGTGTGTTTAGCCTGGGAACCTTTCTGCTATTTATACAACTGAGGAGTTCTGCATTCCTCACTTTTACTCCGTTAACCTTTTTCTGCTGAGTGTGTGTGTGTGCGTGTGTGTGTGTGTGTGTGTGTGTGTGTGTGTGTGTGTGTGTGTGTGTGTGTGATTAGAAACAGATTTTCAATAAAACACACACACACACACACACACACACGCTCTCCTTTGTGTTGGCTCCCAGCTAAATGGCTGGAAACCGGTAGTGGTCTAAAAATAACCAGTACAGCTAAGAATAGCCATGACGGTGTGTGTGTGTGTGTGTGTGTCTGTGTGTGTGTGTGTGTGTGTGTGTGTGTGTCTGTCTCTCTGTGTGTGTGTGTGTGTGTGTGTGTGTGTGTCTGTCTGTCTCTCTGTGTGTGTGTGTGTGTGTGTGTGTGTGTGTCTGTGTGTGTGTGTGTGTCTATGTGTGTGTGTGTGTGTCTGTGTGTGTGTGTGTGTGTGTGTGTGTGTGTGTGTGTGTCTGTGTGTGTGTGTGTGTGTGTGTGTGTGTGTGTGTGGTTAGGAAAATAAGCAGAAGCAACTCCAGTCTTATTCACCACAACCTCCTTCCTCTTTTCTCCCTCCATGACAGAGGAGGAGGAAGAGGAGGAGGAGGAGGAGGAGGAGGAGGAGGAGGAGGAGGAGGGGGAGGAGGAGGAGGAGGAGATATAATTTAACCCTCTGAACCCCAAGAAGTTTCTCCTCTCCTCCTCTCCCCTCCCCTCTCCTCCCCTCTCCTCTCCTCTCCTCTCCCCTCTCCTCTCCTCTCCTCTCCCCTCCTCTCCTCCTCTCCTCTCCTCCTCTCCTCTCCTCTCCTCTCCTCTCCTCTCCTCTCCCCTCCCCTCTCCTCTCCTCCCCTCTCCTGTCCTCTCCTCTCCCCTCCTCTCCTCCTCTCCTCTCCTCCTCTCCTCTCCTCTCCTCCTCTCCTCCTCTCCTCTCCTCTTCTCTCCTCTCCTCTTCCCCTCCTCTCCTCTCCTCCTCTCCTCTCCTCTCCTCCTCTCCTCCTCTCCTCCTCTTCTCTCCTCTCCTCTTCCCTCCCTCTCCTCTCCCTCCTCCTCTCCTCTCCTCTCCTCCTCTCCTCTCCTCTCCTCCCTCTCCTCCCTCCTCCTTCCTCCCCCTCCTCCTCCTCTCCTCCTCTCCTCTCCCTCTCCTCTCCTCTCCTCTCCTCTCCCCTCCTCTCCTCTCCTCCTCTCCCTCTCCTCCTCTCCTCTCCTCTCCTCTCCTCCTCTCCTCTCCTCCCTCTCCTCTCCTCTCCTCTCCCTCTCCCCTCCTCCCCCCTCCTCCTCTCTCCTCTCCTCTCCTCTCCTCTCCTCTCTCCCCCCCTCCTCCTCTCCTCTCCTCTCCCCTCCTCCCCCCCTCCTCCTCTCCTCTCCTCTCCTCTCCTCTCTCCTCCTCTCCTCTCCTCTC
>JACSYO010000190.1:60000-77500 GCA_016806645.1 Ophiodon elongatus | reverse complement strand
TATATTATATTAACATAAAAATAGAGAGACTTTCTATATTCCTATGTCATTTATAAACGTGTGCTTGTGTCTGCAGGACTGATGGGCTCCGAGCTGCAGACCACCGTGGTCTCCAGTGTGGGTAAGACCTCAGTTATTACCTTAGTTATTATTTATTACCTTCATTTATTACCTTCATTTATTTATTACCTTCATGTATTACCTTCAGTTATTATTTATTACCTTCATTTATTACCTTCATTTATTATTTATTACCTTCATTTATTTATTACCTTCATTTATTACCTTCAGTTATTATTTATTACCTTCATTTATTACCTTCAGTTATTATTTATTACCTTCATTTATTACCTTCATTTATTATTTATTACCTTCATTTATTCACTTCATTTATTGCCTTCATTTATTTACCTTATTTATTCACTTATTCACAATGAAATTCGTTTTTTTAATTTGTAAATATCAAACATTAAAATGAAAAATGTAATCCCTAAATAGAAAGTAATGTTGATATTTTAATTTATTGAATAGTATTATATTATATTGAATAGTAATATATGATATTATTTTGTATTATGTTGTATTATATTTTATATTGAAATAACATAAATCTGCTTCAGAGACATTTAAAGCAGGTTTTAATCAGATCAAAATTCTACGTGATTTTTTTTTTCTCTCGTCCGGTTCACAGTGTAACATTTATGAAACATTTATGAAACATTTATGAAACATTTGTAACATTTGTGAAACATTATTGAAACATTATTTTAACATTATTGAAACATTATTGAAACATTAGTGAAACATTGAAACATGTCTGTCTGATATCTTGACTCATCTCTAACCCCGCCCCCTGCCCCGCCCCCTCCTCCTGCCCCTGCCCCTGCCCCCCCCCCCACAGGGAGCAGCAGCTACAGTAGCCTCTGCCCGTCCCCGGGCCTCATGTCTCCTGGAGGACTCTCTAAGACCCTGCAGGACAAGAGTCCTCCGGCCATGATCCTGAGCCGGAAGCCAGACCTACGGACCCTGATGCCCCCCAACAACAACAACAACAACAACAAGTGCACCAACATGGCCCCCATCGTGAGTCACTCCTCCTCCTCCTCTTCCTCCTCCTCCTCCTCCTCCTCCTCCTCCTCCTGCTCCTCCTGCTACTACACCAATGTGTACTGTACAACACCAACGTGTACAGTACTACACCAACGTGTACAGTACATACACCAACGTGTACAGTACTACACCAATGTGTACAGTACTACACCAACGTGTACAGTACATACACCAATGTGTACAGTACACAGTACTACACCAACGTGTACAGTACTACACCAATGTGTACAGTACTACACCAACGTGTACAGTACATACACCAATGTGTACAGTACACAGTACTACACCAACGTGTACAGTACTACACCAATGTGTACAGTACTACACCAACGTGTACAGTATTACACCAACGTGTACAGTATTACACCAACGTGTACAGTACACAGTACTACACCAACGTGTACAGTACTACACCAATGTGTACAGTACTACACCAACGTGTACAGTACATACACCAATGTGTACAGTATTACACCAATGTGTACAGTACTACACCAATGTGTACAGTGTATTGTATTTATATACTAATATATTTTTAAAATATATGAATCTGCAAAGTTAACTGTCAAATACATATATATAATATTTACCTCTGGAATGTAGTTAAGAAATGTGAAATAGCAAGAAATTAAAATAGTTAGCAGTAGCAAAAGTACAGTACTTGGATAAATGTAAATATTGTACTTTTTACTGTACTACATATATTATATCAGATATTGTACTTGATGTGAGTACTAGCGTGTACTTTGCCTCCTCTCCAGAGGGGGAGCCACTCCCAGACGGCTCAGACGATGTCGTCTCCGGTCGTCTCCCTCGCGGCTCCGCCTCTCTCCGGACAGCTGATGGGCGGATACCCGTCTACGCTCTCCTCCTCCTACGGCACAGGTGAGTACTACACAACAAGTACTAGTACTACACAACAAGTACTAGTACTAGTACTCCACCTGCACTCAACGCCTTTACTTAAAGTTACTGTGAGGAACTTCTACCTGGTCCTCTTGTACTACTACATAGAATAGTATGTCGAAATATACTATATGTGATTTGTATTCATATTTCTCGACATAATAAACTTTATTCATGAAATCTTTCGACATTAGATTTTTTTGTTCCATGAAATTACATATTTACTATATTTCGACTATACTGTGACTTTTTAAATGACATTTTTCATGAATTTTATGGCATACGATGACTTCATTGATATTTTTAGAACCTCTGACCTTCAGCATCATAATCTAGATAATATATAACCTCCTATCTGCACTTTGTATATTTTTCTTTTTTTTGGTATTTTTGTATTATTATGTATTATGTATTATGTATTGTGTATTCTTAACAAATAGCATTCTGCAAGAAAACAACAAGTTGTTTTTTTATTCTCAAAAAAGTGCATTTTTCAGACGGGAGGTTTTGCTCTTCGGCCGTCGATGTGTTTGAGGTCGACGAGCTCCTAATAACTTATTTATTATTTATTAATATCTTTGTGTGTCCTCAGAGTTCTCCCTCAGCAGCGACCTGTCCTCCCTGTCCGGGTTCGGGGGTTCTGGTCTCGGATCCGTATCGAGCTGGCAGCAACAGCAGATCCAGAATCTGCAGCACTCGGCCCTCGGACACATGGGGTGAGTACCTTTTGAGGGGGGGGGGGACCTGTCAATCAAAGGAAGCCTAGAAGCTAAGCTCCTCCCTCTCTCCTGCAGGACCTTGTGTCAGAACTCCAACCTGAACCTGTCCTCCGGCCTCCATCCGAACCTCCACATCAAGTCCGAGCCGGCCTCCCCCCCCGGGGATCGGGGCGTCGGCATGATGGGCGGGGGGGGGCTGGTCGGGGGGTGCGTGACCGCGGGCGGGTACGCCGCCGCCGCCGCGGGCCGCTCGCCCGGCGACAGCGCGTCCAGCTGCGGCAGCTCGTACGAGGGCAGCGAGGAGCGCGAGGATCACCATGGCAACTTCCTCCTGCAGCCGCTGGCCAATCACGAGGAGCGCCACAGCCCGACCGTCAAACGCATGAGGCTAGCGGAGGGGTGGGCCACATGATGGGGGCCGGGGGCCGGGGGCCACACCACGGGGGGGGTAGTCAGAGTTACCTTATAGTGTTGTTATTATTATTATTATTATCATATTCTTCTTGTACTGAGTGGGTGTGCTATATGTGTAATGGTAACGCGTGCGTGAGAGGGGGCGGAGTCAAACCGTTTTATAAGAATACAGTGACGTTCTGTATTTACAACATGTACTGTAGCTAGAGGTGTACACGAGAGGAGGAAGTACCTCTGGTACACCGGGAGAGTATTTATTAAACTGCTAAGAATCACACTTAAGAGTCACAAAGTAATAAGTTTATTCTCTAATCGCTGTCAGCAGCTTCAGCCAATCAGAGACACCGATTCAATCTAAAACTAAAAAGTACTTTTAGCAGTTTGATAAACGTCTGATACGAACGTGTTGTACTACACGCGTCGTGTACATGTACTGCTTGTTTTGCGTGTGTTGAGGGGATGGAAGGGAGGGGGGGGGAGGGGGGGGGGGGGGGGTAGTGAGTAAATAACATGTATGCAAACAAACGAGGGAAGGGAAGAAGTCTGGTACTCTGAGCGGTTTAAAGGCGGCTGAGAGGAACTCGCCGTGTTGCAGGTTCAACATATTTGCGCACATTTATATATGAATGTATGGAGGGTCAAGGGTGGCAAATAACACAGAGAGAGAGAGACAGAGAGAGAGAGTAGGGAAAGAGAGAGAGAGAGAGGAAAGAGAGAGGGAGAGAGAGAGAGAGAGGAAAGAAAAAGAGAGAGAGAAAGAGAGAGAGAGAGAAAGAGAGAGAGAGAAAAAGAGAGAGAGAGAGAGAGGAAGTTATTTGCAACAGGTTGCAGAGAAAAGTTTCACTTGATGTGAAACTTTTCTCAGAGTTGAAGTCGAGCCGTTAGTTTTCTGTGAATCTCCATAAACGTACGGAAGCAAAGAATTCCATCTTCTAAGTTACTGATGACTAATATTGAAGCACTACTGAATACTTTGTGCAGCATGATTTATAACTGTGGTAGTTTTAGTGCAGAAACATTCACCAATACTTCAATAAAAACATGAATATAATGTAAAGAAAGGCCTAAAAACTCATTTCAATTTAATTGATTATCAATAACGAGGGTTTTCAAAACATCAAACTGGAATAATGTCACTTAAATTTGACATGAAATCGAACTTAAATAACCGTAAAGTTGTGTAAAAAATAAACTTAATTTATTTTCTAAATGTAAATGTAAATTTGAAATGACTATTTCACATAGTTGGCTTTAAATTATTGGCTTTTATAATTATTAGTATATTGAAGTATTTAGTAGTGGTTACATCTCTGGATAAAAATGAATCTAATTATTGGCCTTCTTTTGCTTCCGTACAAACATTTTCCTGTAAACAAAGAAAGCATCTGTGGTTTTAAGTTAAATAAATAAAAGAATGAAGTGAGGATGTTTTAAAGCCATATCTCTGCTGCACAACGTTTATATAATGTTCTGATTTTTGAATTCTTTATTATATCAAATTGATATTCTTAGACATCTGCAGCTCTATTTAATAAGATAACAGTAATATAAAACAGCAGAGAGGCTGAAGATGTGATTTTCTATTAAACATTCAGGGAGATTTTAATAAAGCTGGAAGTTAAATAAAAACAATAATCCCTTTAATAAAAGGTGTCGGAGCCAAAACTATTTCAGTGAATCTCACGAAAGGACAAATTACTGGAGATTATAAAGAAAACAATACATGCAGTATTTTTTACAGTGGTGGAACTTTACTTGAGTAAAAGTACAACAAATGTAAAAATAATGAATAATAATTAAAAAATATTAATCTCCATGACAAGTTCTTCATAACAGAGGGAAATATTGTACTTTGAGTTGAATATAAGTACTCAAGTAAATGTACCTTCCACCACCGAGTACTGTGACTCTACAAGGGCATCGTGGATCTTCTGAATATTGTGTGCCTTGTGCCTAAAACTGGCTCCAACACCCCGCCACAATAAGAGCGTGGGCAGAGGGCCGTTCATATTTGAATATTTTGGTTTAAAAACTGTATATTTCGAGCTTGAACCCTCGGCCTGCGAGGGAAGTCACTAAGTCAAATAAAATAGTAGCTGTTCTAGTTTAAAAAATATATATATATATTAAAAAAAATGAAGTTTAGTTACAAACTACACAATGATGTCTGTTTTAAAATATAAAATAAAAAAGGGCGGAGCCCGGATGTGTTTTTCTTCTGCACTGCTTTTCTGTTACGACGACCGTGTTGGAGCTGATGGGGGAGGGGCCAGGAGCCGAGGGGGAGGGGCCATGAGCAGATAGGGGAGGGGCCAGGAGCAGATAGGGGAGGGGCCAGGAGCTCGTCCTCCGGCTGCAGGCGGAGGCCAAAACCAACCGAACTGTTCCTTGTGTTTGGGGTTTGGTTCTTCTGGTAACGGTCTGGACTCGTAGCTCACAACACCCCCGTGAGCCCATGTGACCCGACCTGGGTGAAAGTCCTGTGTACTGTCTGACCCGACCTGGGTGAAGGTCCTGTGTACTGTCTGACCCGACCTGGGTGAAAGTCCTGTGTACTGTCTGACCCGACCTGGGTGAAAGTCCTGTGTACTGTCTGGCCCGACCTGGGTGAAAGTCCTGTGTACTGTCTGACCCGACCTGGGTGAAAGTCCTGTGTACTGTCTGACCCGACCTGGGTGAAAGTCCTGTGTACTGTCTGACCCGACCTGGGTGAAAGTCCTGTGTACTGTCAGTGTAAAGGCTTCCGATGAGCTTCTGATAAGTTAGATATCCTCAGGAGGAGATTGTTAGCGGCATAAGCTGGCCTTTGTCACTGGAGACAATGTTTCTCAGAAGAAGAACGCAGTGCGACTCCCTCGCTCACTATGTGGTAATCTAGTATTTGTATTTTGCAGAAAAATATACAAAAATAAAAACAGGTTCTGTTACAATGAAACATGTGTTTTCTTTGTGAGGAGGAATGTGATCTGGGATCAGCTCTTAGAGAGACGAGGTTCATACTATAGCATTAAATATGACTTAGAGGGTCATACAGTAGCTCATAATACATAATTACATAATTCATAATACAGTGTGTTCATAAAAAAAACATTAAAGTCGTAATCTAGTACGTCATAAAACATAAAAAAATGAATTACACATTTTAAAAAGTCATCGTATGGTACGTTATAAAAAGTGATAAAGTATATAAATATAGTATTGCATAGTATCGTCATGCAAAAGTAATAAAAGTTCAGAGTATAGTCAAACGTCAAAGTATCGTTTGTCATAAATAATCACATTATATTATAATTATTATTATCATATAGAAGCCAACAGTAAATAAAGTAGTTAAAACATCTACAGCAGTAAAATGCAACATACACATTAATGTAGTAGTGTATATATATATATATATATATATATATATATTAATGTAGTAGTATATATATATATATATATATATATATCAATGTAGTAGTATATATATACATTAATGTAGTATATATATACATTAATGTAGTATATATATATATATAAATATACATATATGTATATTTATATATATGTATGTATAAATATATATATACATACATATATATTAATATATATATATTAATGTAGTATATATATATATTAATGTAGTATATATATAAATATACATATATGTATATTTATATATATATATGTATGTACAAATAAATAAATATATATATACATACATATATATATTAATGTAGTAGTATACATATATAAATATATATGTATATTAATATATACTGTATATATATATAAATATATATATGTATATTAATACTTTAAGTTAAGTTTTGAATGCAGGTATTCGTACTTTTACTGCAGTAAAGGATCGTAACACTTCTCCCATTAATAATAATAATATAATATAATATATATATATACTGTATATATAATATAATAATAGTTAGTTAGAGGAACGTAATATTCAGCTCAACTTTAACAATAAAAAACAACAGAAATAAAAAAGGTTTGTGAAAGCTGTGAATAATTTAGAAAGAAAAGAAAATATAATCTGTTTTTTAAATTAATTGATAAAAAGTGACTTTATAAGTTATGAGGGTTTGATTGTGTCTTTCTCCGTGAACATGAACTCAATACCTCTACAACCTCAGCTCCAGCTCGGTGTAGTATTAGTTGTAGTATTAGTTGTAGTATTGTAGTATTAGTTGTAGTTGAAAACAGCCATGTCAGCCTTCTACAGACTGACAGCCAGGGGGCGCCACAGTCACTCAAATAATGCTGCTGAAGTTGGACAAAGCGTTGTAATTAATCAGCATATAATATATTTATTAAATGTAATTTATGTAATGTAGTGTTAAATAATAGTTCCCTCTGAATGTGGTGGAGTAGAAAGTACATAAATAGAAACACTATTGAGGTACTTTACTTGAGTAAGTCTACAAAGTATTACAAACCTACCAAATCAACAATTACATTCATTATGAATAAATCAATTAATTGATCTGATTGGTCCGAAAAATGTAAATCTTCAGATTTGAGAACTTTTAAACCTTAAAATCAAAACATTTGACTAATTGATTCCTCGACCAATCAGATGAGCTGTACTTGTATAAACTTAATTCATAACAAAACATATTTAACAAACTCTCCATGTTTAAGTAACAACAGCTGTTGTGGAGTAGAAAGGGTGATGTGAAGTCATAGTACCTCAGACGTGTACTTGAGGTACTATTACTCCGTTACATTCCTCGGTGTCTGGTGTCCTGCAGCTCGTCGTGTTTTGGCTGCAGCGCTGCGATTATGTCTTTAAAGTACAAACCGCTCATAAATTATGACTCATGACAGACAGCTCGGGTTATTTCGGTCCGTGGGGTCGATGCCCACGTGGCCAGGACGCTGACATGGAGGGAGAAGCTTCAGCAGCTTCAGCAGCTTCAAGTAGCTTCAAGTAGCTTCAAGTAGCTTCAAGAAGCTTCAAGAAGCTTCAAGTAGCTTCAAGTAGCTTCAAGAAGCTTCAAGAAGCTTCAAGTAGCTTCAAGAAGCTTCAAGTAGCTTCAAGAAGCTTCAAGTAGCTTCAAGAAGCTTCAAGTAGCTTCAAGTAGCTTCAAGTAGCTTCACGCAGCTTCAAGTAGCTTCACGCAGCTTCAAGAAGCTTCAAGAAGCTTCAAGAAGCTTCAAGTAGCTTCAAGTAGCTTCAAGAAGCTTCAAGAAGCTTCAAGTAGCTTCAAGAAGCTTCAAGTAGCTTCAAGTAGCTTCAAGTAGCTTCACGCAGCTTCAAGAAGCTTCAAGAAGCTTCAAGAAGCTTCTAGTAGCTTCACGCAGCTTCAAGAAGCTTCAAGTAGCTTCAGCAGCTTCAGCAGCTTCAAGTGGCTTCAGCAGCGTCATGCAGCTTCAATAAGCTTCAGCAGCTTCAATAAGCTTCAGCAGCTTCAGCAGCTTCAATAAGTTTCAAGCAGCTTCAAGAACCTTCAAGCAGCTTCAAGCAGCTTCAAGTAGCTTCAAGTAGCTTCATGCAGCTTCAAGTAGCTTCAAGTAGCTTCAAGTAGCTTCATGCAGCTTCAAGTAGCTTCAAGTAGCTTCAAGTAGCTTCATGCAGCTTCAAGCAGCTTTTAGAAGCTGCTTGAAGCTGCAGGGTGGAGGATTGTAGGGTTGTAGAGTTGTAGGGTTAGAGGGGTGGAGGGTTAGAGGGTTGTAGGGTTAGAGGGGTGGAAGGTTAGAGGGGTGGAGGGTTAGAGGGTTGTAGGGTTAGAGGGGTGGAGGGTTAGAGGGTTGTATGGTTAGAGGGGTGGAGGGTTAGAGGGTTAGAGGGGTGGAGGGTTAGAGGGTTAGAGGGGTGGAGGGTTAGAGGGTTAGAGGGGTGGAGGGTTAGAGGGTTGGAGGGTTAGAGGGTTAGAGGGGTGGAGGGTTAGAGGGTTGGAGGGTTAGAGGGTTAGAGGGGTGGAGGTTTGTATCTGCAGACACCAGACCTGAGCCGTGTTTAGTCCTCAAGGCCTCCCTCAGCTGGCTGGAGGCCCAGAGGCCTGAGAGACTTGATGCTTCTGCAACTTGAGCAAACTATTCCAAGGCCGACGCATGAAGTCTGTCTGTCTCTCTCTCTCTCTCTCTCTCTCTCTCTCTCTCTCTCGCTCTCTCTCCCTCTCTCTCCCCCTCTCGCTCTCTCTCTCTCTCTCCCTCTCTCTCTCTCCCTCTCTTGCTCTCTCTCTCTCTCCCTCTCTCTCTCTCCCTCCCTCCCTCCCTCTTCCAGTCTAAACCGGTTCCTGTGTATCAGCCTGTTTGGTTGAAGTCAAAACATCAGGAGCTTTTTCTTCTTCCTGGTTCTCGTGAGACGACTGTAGTTAAAGAGGTAGAACCTTCAACAACACCAAATACTCTCACAGAAGAAGAGCGGCTTCACTTCAGTGTGTCAGTCAGGAGACATGACACGTACAGGGGTGGAGGAAGTACTCACGTCCTTTACTTGAGTAAAAGTACGATACAACAAAATATAAATACAAGTAAGTACAAGTAAAAACTCCTAATCTTACTTGAAGGTCTGAGTTCCCCCCCGCACATTTGATATCATGATATATGATATGATATCATGATGGAAATGTCTCTTTGTTCAGACCAGGAGGCAACCTCCATTCTCTCTCCTGACCACCAGGGGGCGACTCCTCTGGTTGTATAGAAGTCAAAGCTTCATGTGTTAAAGCTGCATTCTCTCCTGACCACCAGGGGGCGACTCCTCTGGTTGTATAGAAGTCAAAGCTTCATGTGTTAAAGCTGCATTCTCTCTCCTGACCACCAGGGGGCGACTCCTCTGGTTGTATAGAAGTCAAAGCTTCATGTGTTAAAGCTGCATTCTCTCTCCTGACCACCAGGGGGCGACTCCTCTGGTTGTATAGAAGTCTATAGAAAATGACTCTACTTCTCTCTTGATTTATTCCCTCAGTAAACATTGTAAACATGAGTTTATGTCTCAATCTCTAGTTTCAAGTCTTCTTCAATACAGCATGATGTTCATTTAGTAAGTTATGGTCCATTTAGAGTCAAACAGACCATAAAGAGGGGATGCTTTAGGGGCGGGGCTACAAGGTGATTGACAGGTCAGTCTGAGTTATCCGAGTTTTTCGTCTTCCAACTTTAACCTTTTGGTCGCCTAAAAAAATGACTTAACTCCGCCCTCTTGTGTCTCTTCTGGCTGCAAAACAACAACATGGCGACTGACCAAAACCAAGATGGCCGAACTCGAGTCTTCAAAACGTCTCCACACCAACGGGTGACGCCACGATACGTCCATATATATATATATATAGCTCAGAGCCGCGCGGCGTCGGGTTTAACTTGAGGAATAAACGTTGATTTTAGAGGTTTGGATGGAAAATCCATCACATTATTATTTATTTTATTTGTATTGTTTTGAACCAAACAGGCTGCTCTCATCGGTTTGAGTCATGGAGGAGACAAGATGTCACATTTATATAAATATTTACCTCTAAAGTAATTTTACTGGTTTACAAACTCGCCTGAGAGCCGAGCAGCTGACAGCGGATTATTACTCCATTAATCAAATTATCATAAAAAAAAAACTAGAAGCACAGATGTGTCGGATCAGGTGTAAACTGACTAATTAATTAAAAAAAGTATTAATTAAAGTGTGGTGGATGTAAGAGCTATGAAGTGGAGATTAAACGGCCTTTAAAGAGATGTTTAGTTAAATTACACATGAAGAAGACTCTACAGGTGAAGAGGGTCAAAATATTAATGAGTAGATATCACCATGAAACTTCACCAGTTCATCACTCACATTAAGAGGAGGATTTATTGTATTACAAGTTTTATAAAATGTTATGTTTAAATATGCAAATAAGGCATTATGTAATGGTGACTTTTGGTGAATTTAGGAGAAATCTACAGACGCAAACAGACAAAGTAATAAAATAAATGTTTTCTCTAAATTAATTCTCTAATTGTTTCTCAGTGTCTGAACTGAAAAATATTCCCGTGATACTCTGAGTTATGAAACAGCATTACTCAATAAGCTCGATTCTTTTCCCCTCCACGCCGTTAGCCGGGCGCGGAGGGGAATCGGGTCAGCGGCTCACGCGAGCTGCGTCTCGCAGCTGGTTTCTGTAGAAGCAACCAGCTGCAGCAACAACCAGCTGCAACAACAACAACCAGCTGCAACAACAACAACCAGCTGCAGCAACAACAACAAGCGCTGCAACACAACAACCAGCTGGACAACAACCAGCTGCAACAACAACAACCAGCTGCAACAACAAACAACAAACCAGCTGCAACAACACCAGCTAACAACAACAACCAGCTGCAACAACAACAACAACAACCAGCTCCAGCTGCAACAACAACAACAACAACAACCAGCTGCAGCTGGTTGTTGTTGTTGTTGTTGCAGCTGGTTGTTGTTGCTGCAGCTGGTTGCTGTTGTTGCAGCTGGTTGTTGCAGCTGGTTGTTGTTGTTGTTGTTGTTGCAGCTGGTTGTTGCTGTTGCAGCTGGTTTCTGTAGCAGCAACCAGCTGCAGCAACAACGCGCTGCATCAGCAACGCGTTGCTGCTGCGGGGGATGGAGCAGCAGCTGCTGCAGCTGTCAGCCTGACAGTGAACTGGGAGAACTCTGTTGCCATGGATACCACCTAATCCCCGTTTGTTTGTTTGTTTGTTTGTTTGTCAGCCTCTATTTGTTTACATGCTCCCATCTAAAGCTTGTTTACAACGCGCACGTGGAAACTGAGATGGTTGTTTGTAAAGTGTTCGTCATGTTGAATATTCAAAAACACTGCAAGACTCATTATTTTACAAAATAAACCTTTTATTTTATCAAAAATTGATCATAACAGCAATAAGATCATGATAATAATATATAATGCACAGAAATGGAATAAACAGCAACAGAGTATATGAAAAACTAGTGCAAAGAAAAAGAGACAAATACAAAAATATATTGCACTTTGAAGTTTTAGGTGGAAGATGTTTGAACAACATTCTCAATTTGATATATTCATCTGTAAACATTGTTATCTTTTATGGTTTTCATTCTCTCCGTGAGCACAAAGCTTCTTAACATCCATGTTTGAAAAAAATAAAATAAAATCTACAGCAAGAGAAGCTTTTTAGTTCAGAGCAGAAAGAACGACAGGCGACTTGTGGTTGTGCTTTATCTCTACACACACACACACACACACACACACACACACCTCTCTCTCTACACACACACACACACACACACACACACACCTCTCTCTCTACACACACACACACACACACACACACACACACACACACCTCTCTCTCTACACACACACACACACACACACACACACACACCTCTCCCACACACACACACACACACACACACCTCTCTCTCTACACACACACACACACCTCTCTCTCACACACACACACACACACCTCTCTCTCTACACACACACACACACACACACACACACACACACACACACACCTCTCTCACACACACACACACACACACACCTCTCTCTCTCTACACACACACACACACCTCTCTCTCTACACACACACACCTCTCTCTACACACACACACACCTCTCTCTACACACACACACACACACACCTCTCTCTCTACACACACACACACACCTCTCTCTACACACACCTCTCTCTACACATACACACACCTCTCTCTACACACACACACACACCTCTCTCTACACACACCTCTCTCTACACACACACACACACCTCTCTCTACACACACACACACCTCTCTCTCTACACACACACACACCTCTCTCTACACACACACACACACCTCTCTCTCTACACACACACACCCCACACACACACACACACACCTCTCTCTCTACACACACACACACACCTCTCTCTCTACACACACACACACACCTCTCTCTCTACACACACACACACGCACACACACACACCTCTCTCTCTACACACACACACACACCTCTCTCTCTACACACACACACACACCTCTCTCTCTCTACACACACACACACACCTCTCTCTCTACACACACACACACACACCTCTCTCTCTACACACACACACACACCTCTCTCTCTACACACACACACACACACACACACACACCTCTCTACACACACACCTCTCTCTCTCTCTCTCTCTCTCTCTCTCTCTCTCTCTCTCACACACCTGGTCATTTACACACACACACCCCTGGTCATTCTCTCTCACTCACACACACACACACACACACACACACACACACAGAGCTTCACTTAAGTGCTCGAGGTGTTCTTTCACGCGACATGTTTTTTGCTAATAATCTTTGTTGTTGTTGTTGTTGACAGAAAGACGTCTCTGCTTTAGTGACGTGTGCAGAGCTCCAGCTGTCGACCAGCTGACTCCTCGTCTTAATGTGCCGTCTACATGAAGAGAGCGCTGTGGACCGATCCACTGGACGATCTGCAGAATACAAAAACCCGATAGGAAGAACAGTAATGACGGTTTGTGCAAAACTCCCTGGAGGCTCCTCGTGACGCCATCTTTGTTTCCTCGTCAGACAGCCTGATCTGGAGCACAGGATATAGAGGACCGAGCGTGGCTCCAAATCCCTGGTCATAGGTCATGGTCACCGAATACTCTCTCAGCTGACTCCCCCGCAGTCGGGAGGGTTTATGGTGATATTTAATCTGTGAGGAGCTGGAGCTGAGGGGTGACGGGGTCTGGGTGGTGCATGCAGCCCTCTCCTCAGCGGGACGGACACGTGTCTGGTCTCCTGACGCCCGCCGGGCACACCTCCACGGGGTCAGGGTACGGGTCCACCTGGGGGGGACACAGAGCCTTTCATCAAACACAACTCCGTATCTAAAGTCTTTCTGGTTTGACTCAGCTTGAGGTGAGAGACTCCTCTTCAGGAGGAGGAGTCAGAGGAGGAGTCAGAGGAGGAGTCAGAGGAGGAGTCACGTTCTGGGGAATCGGCTCCTCAGCCTTACAGACAGATGTTCAGATTGAGACTCACATCTGTACGATACGTGGGTGAAGCTACAGCTTCAATCTCATCACATCAATCAGGACAAAAGAGAACCAGACCCAACGGGTCGGAACAGGAAGTAGCTCCTTGCTTCTTCCTGTTGGACGAGTTCAGAGAGGAACATCAGAGCTAAAGGCTCGCTGTTCTTAAAAGAAGGAGTTTAGAAAAATCATACCTGGGTATATTTATATCACATGTTACTGTATCCTAACTGGATACTTTGTATATTTATATCACATGTTACTGTATCCTAACTGGATACTTTGTATATTTATATAACATGTTACTGTATCTTAACTGGATACTTTGTATATTTATATAACATGTTACTGCATCCTAACTGGATACTTTGTATATTTATATAACATGTTACTGCATCCTAACTGGATACTTTGTATATTTATATCACATGTTACTGTATCCTAACTGGATACTTTGTATATTTATATCACATGTTACTGTATCCTAACTGGATACTTTGTATATTTATATAACATGTTACTGCATCCTAACTGGATACTTTGTATATTTATATAACATGTTACTGCATCCTAACTGGATACTTTGTATATTTATATCACATGTTACTGCATCCTAACTGGATACTTTGTATATTTATATAACATGTTACTGCATCCTAACTGGATACTTTGTATATTTATATAACATGTTACTGTATCCTAACTGGATACTTTGTATATTTATATAACATGTTACTGCATCCTAACTGGATACTTTGTATATTTATATAACATGTTACTGCATCCTAACTGGATACTTTGTATATTTATATAACATGTTACTGCATCCTAACTGGATACTTTGTATATTTATATAACATGTTACTGCATCCTAACTGGATACTTTGTATATTTATATAACATGTTACTGCATCCTAACTGGATACTTTGTATATTTATATAACATGTTACTGCATCCTAACTGGATACTTTGTATATTTATATAACATGTTACTGCATCCTAACTGGATACGTTGTATATTTATATAACATGTTACTGCATCTTAACTGGATACGTTGTACTTTGCGTGTACTCTGCTGCAGCGTGTGACAGCTGTCCCGCTCTGTTGACGGTGTAGTTTATGAGTGTGTACTTTATGAGTGTGTACTTTACGAGTGTGTACTTTATGAGTGTGTGTGTTAACTGTACCTCAGAGTAGAGTGGGGGGGGCAGATATCTGAACTCTGTGATGTAGGTCAGCAGAGAGCCCGGCTCCTCCCCCTCCCCGTCCGACCTATCACAGCCGAGCAGACACTCCCGCCTGCGAGCCTCTGATATCGCCAGGTCGCTGTAACTGGGCGGCGCTGCAATAAACAGACGTGCGTTAGAGAGCCTCCGTACGTAACAGAACCTGCATGTGTGTGCGCTCGGGGCCCGTACCCTCCGGCCGCTCCGACAGACCCAGCCAGCTCAGGGTGCTGCAGGCGCTGCTGATGCTGGAGGTGCGGGTGGAGCAGGCGTGCAGCGGGATGGTGCCGATCACCAGCGGCAACGAGAGCGACAGGTTCAACCCACCGGGAACGTCCACGTACACCTGCAGCGAGACGGGGGACAAACGGGCAGTCGGACCGGTTCCTATCAGATCCTGAGGGCCGGAGTATGTTCATGCATCATCACAGAGTAATAATAACACAACAGGCTTCACATTGTTTATTAACGCTCATACAACACTAGGTTATTGTTATCTGTGTTCAATTATTGTAGTTTTTATTGTGCAATTAGTAAGTTATTAATTTATTATTTTATTATTATTAATGAAGTTATTAGCAGTTTATTAGTAGTTTTTCTTGCAGATTATTCATGAATTTAGAGCGTTATTAGCAGGTTATTAACAAGTTAGTGTTTTAGTTTCATTGTGTAACTAGCAGGTTATTAGTGTCCCGTTTATTATTATTATTATTAGTCGTTTGTGTTATTGCAGTGTGTAGTTTTTTATTTCATCTGGTACATTTTAAGTATGAAATATTACAACATGGTACATTTTGAATAGTGAGCACTTTTACTTTTGATACTATAATACTCATGTCCTCAAGTATAATTTTTGAACAGCGTATTGTTTTTATTGTGATGCTCTGACTTTTACTTTTTATTACTTTTTATAACAGAGCCTTTTCCATTGTGATACTCTGAAAACAATAATACTTAAATACTAAAATACTTCTGCACTCAAGCCTTACTTTGAAAGTACAACTTTGTACCTTTTACTTGTAATGTTTGTACCTTAACTCATGTGGAGGATCTGAGTCCTGCTGGTCTTCAGCGGACCAGCGTTCCCGGGTCAGATTCTACACATAGTGGCTTTGAGTCTGCACAGAAACCTGGACTCACCACGAGGGCGTACTCCACCCGGATGATGGGGCAGTCCAGGATGGAGGGCGACACCGGGGGTATCTTGAGCAGCTTGCCCTCCCAGCTCTGGCTCTTGCCCTGAGGCAGGGGGTCGCCCCTCAGGTTGGACACCAGCTGCTGGATCTGCTTCCCCTTTCCTTTGGCGAAGAAGGTCTGGGTCTGGTACAGGGCGGCCTTGGGCACCACGACCCGGGACGAGCAGTTCTCCACCTCGGCGAAGATTTGGATCGACTCGCCTTGGAGAGAAGGGAGAAGAAATCAGTCTGTCGGACTGAGAGAGAAGTGAAATAAGTGAAATCTTGAGAGTGAAAAAAGGAAGAGCTGGAGGAGTGAGGAGTGAGGAGTGAGGAGTGAGGAGGGAGGAGTGAGGAGGGAGGAGTGAGGAAGGAGGAGGCTCACCTGGTGTGTAGCCCTTACGCTCGATCTTAGCGCTGAGGGAGATCGGGCCCGAAGCGCAGAACCAGCAGCACAACGTCTTCTCCTTTGAGCCGGCCTGAGGGGCCTGAAGCACACCACCATCATGTTAGAGGTACTACCACCATCGTGTTAGAGGTACTACCACCGTCGTGTTAGAGGTACTACCACCGTCGTGTTAGAGGTACTACCACCGTCGAGAGGACTACCACCCTTAGAGGACTACCACCGTCGGTAGAGGTACTACCACCGTCGTAGAGACTACCACCGTCGTGTTAGAGGTACTACCACCGTCGTGTTAGAGGTACTACCACCACCACCATCATGTTAGAGGTACTACCACCGTCGTGTTAGAGGTACTACCACCGTCGTGTTAGAGGTACTACCACCGTCGTGTTAGAGGTACTACCACCGTCGTGTTAGAGGTACTACCACCGTCGTGTTAGAGGTACTACCACCGTCGTGTTAGAGGTACTACCACCGTCGTGTTAGAGGTACTACCACCGTCGTGTTAGAGGTACTACCACCGTCGTGTTAGAGGTACTACCACCGTCGTGTTAGAGGTACTACCACCGTCGTGTTAGAGGTA
>JACSYO010000190.1:47500-55000 GCA_016806645.1 Ophiodon elongatus | reverse complement strand
TTGACCCCCGACCTCCACCCGCCTGGGTAAACAAGACACCGACAGGAAGTGGAGGAATAAAAGTCCTCCATCTTCTTCTTCTTCTTCTCTTCGTCTATGAAATGTCTCTCAAGCCTTGAACAAAACAAAACGGAGCCGTGTACTGGTCTGTACTGGGAGCACTGGGAGGGGGAGGAGGGGGAGGGGGGGGGGGGGGGGGGGTAACGGATCTCTGTCCTCATTTACATCAAACTGTCCTCCTTTGCATCGTGTTTGGTAAAAGAAACAGAAGACAACAGGTGGAGGAGGGCGCTTCACCCAGCAGCTGATATTATTCAACACACAGAGGGAGAGTCAGCCGGGTCCTCCCCTCCCTCCCCCTCCTCCCCCTCCCCTCCCTCCCCCTCCTCCCTCCCCCTCCCCTCCTCCCCCTCCTCTCTGGCTGTTTCTGAACAGGTTTGAACCGCTTCTAACAAAGGGAGTTGGCTGCTCAGCCTCGCTTCAGGATGTCATCAGTAAAAACACGTTTATCTGAGTCGGAGAAGAAGAAGCTCGAAACATGAAACATTAAAAAAAAAAAAAAAAAAAAAAAAAACCTTAGATTTTCGTTTTTTTTTAGATCGATTCCCTTTTTTGTGTTTCTCAACTTTTTGTTGTTGTTGTTTTCTTCCCGCAGCAGACTGAGGTGTAAACAACACAACAGCCTCTTATTAAAAACAAACATTTTACCCAAAGCGCACGCACGACTCCGTGCACGTGAAGCCGTTTGATTCCAGAACGCACGCGCTCGCGTTGAAGCATCAGCTGTTGCATCAGCACCAAACTGTCACCGGGATGTGATCGGGCTCGTGGGCTTTCTGTTTGGGCTCCATGTATTAATAAAGTTTTTTTATTTTTTTTATTTAATAATAAATCAGAGGAACCAGCTCGCGTCAGAAAGTTTGGCGGCATCAGCTGAGCGCGTGCGCGTGCGCGGTCTTACCTCGCTCCTCTCCGATCAAGGTGTCGCGGTGGTGCAGGTACTCCACCTCCTCCGTGTAGTTCTGGGTGTACGCCGTGTTGGCCCCGGCGTTCCTGGACTCGGTCCACCGCACCTTGGCGACCCCTCTCGCGCTCATGTCCAGGCTCTTCACGCGCACGTCCCCGGTCACCTCCACCACCACGCGCCCGGACACCGGGTCTCCGCCGGAGAACGCCGGCAGGTTGTTCTCGTTCAGGCTGTCGAAGTAGATGGCCAGGGCCCTCACCTTGCCCAGCACCATGGTGGCTTAATAATAACTATATTATTATTAATAATAATAAAGAGTCCGTGGAGGAGAAGCTGTGCGTGCGGAGCGGCGTGGCGCGGGTACACGCGCCTATCTCCGGGCGCCGCGCGCACAGCCGGGTCCTCCGCGGCGGGGCAGTCGGTGTCGGTTCATCCGGGTTGAGACGCGCAGCTGACGGGGAGCTCCAGCTCTCCTCCCCGGTGTCTCTCCGGTCTCTCTCCGTCCGCCTCCAGCCGCGCGCTCTTAAAGCCACCGTGCGCGAGCGCAAGCTCACTGAGCATGTGCGCACAACACGCACACATATATACACACACACACACACACACACACACACACACGAGCTGCAGTACAGCCTGTTGTACAAATACTCCACTCAGTTCTTATCAAGAGGAAATAGATTAAAATATTTCCTGGATCTAATTAAATATTATATTCTAGTTTTAATCTAGTCAAATACTTCACTCAGGTACTCGTTTAAGGTACTTGAGTTTTTCCATTTTATACTACTACACTTCTACTCCACTCTCAGATGGAAGTAATACTCGTCTAAAGTATAGTGAAGTATGAAGTAGTAGTATAAAATATACCTTAACTGTAGTAAATGTACTAAATTTCACCGTTATTGTAAAAGAAAGGAAAATACTACAAATACTAAACGTACATTTACTCACGTACAAGTTTAAGGTACTTGAGTATTTCCATTTTATACTACTCCACTCTGAGAGGGAATTAATACTCTTAGTGACGTATGTAGTATGAAATAAGTACCTTAGCTGTACTGTCAAACAAAGGAAAATACTACAAATACTAAACGATGCAATGACATAAAGTAACAAAGTACATTTACTCAAGGACTGTACTTAAATACAATATTGAGGTACTTTATATTACCTAAAATGTTTCTGATTTCATTTCTAATTCATGTTTTTTTTTTAATGGTTACATTTACTCAAATACTGTACTTAAGTACTTGTACTTTATTAAAGTAGACTATTTTCTGCTACTTTATGTTTCTACATCTCAAAGTAATTAAAATGAGCTTCACCTTTAAAGTGATGAACACAAGCATCAATACTTATAATCTAATAATATAACGTGTGCTATTCTGCATAATGAGAACTTTTACTTTTGGTACTTTGAGTAAATTATGATACAAATACTTTTGTAATTCTAGAGTTTGAAGGCAGGATATTTACTCACAACTGGAATTATATTTATCAAACGCAGAAATAAACTCTAAAAGAGAAGAAGGATAAAGAATACACACACTGGAGCACTGGTGGGCACGACGCACTTCAAACAACACAAACAACAACACAAACAACAACAACACAAACAACACAAACAACAACACAAACAACAACACAAACAACAACACAAACAACAACAACAACACAAACAACAACAGCAACACAAACAACAACACAACCAACAACAACACAAACAACAACAAGATCAAAAGAATAACACAAACAATACTAAAATATACAATTTAATGTAACAAAAGATACAGTGAACTAACATGTGTACTTAAACACATAAACATGGTACAGTGAACTAACATGTGTACTTAAACATGGTACAGTGAACTAACATGTGTACTTAAACACATAAACATGGTACAGTGAACTAACATGTGTACTTAAACACATAAACATGGTACAGTGAACTAACATGTGTACTTAAACACATAAACATGGTACAGTGAACTAACATGTGTACTTAAACACATAAACATGGTACAGTGAACTAACATGTGTACTTAAACACAAACATGGTACAGTGAACTAACATGTGTACTTAAACACATAAACATGGTACAGTGAACTAACATGTGTACTTAAACACAAACATGGTACAGTGAACTAACAGGTGTACTTAAACACATAAACATGGTACAGTGAACTAACAGGTGTACTTAAACACATAAACATGGTACAGTGAACTAACAGGTGTACTTAAACACATAAACATGGTACAGTGAACTAACATGTGTACTTAAACACATAAACATGGTACAGTGAACTAACATGTGTACTTAAACACATAAACATGGTACAGTGAACTAACATGTGTACTTAAACACATAAACATGGTACAGTGAACTAACATGTGTACTTAAACACATAAACATGGTACAGTGAACTAACATGTGTACTTAAACACATAAACATGGTACAGTGAACTAACATGTGTACTTAAACACATAAACATGGTACAGTGAACTAACATGTGTACTTAAACACATAAACATGGTACAGTGAACTAACATGTGTACTTAAACACATAAACATGGTACAGTGAACTAACATGTGTACTTAAACACATAAACATGGTACAGTGAACTAACATGTGTACTTAAACACATAAACATGGTACAGTGAACTAACATGTGTACTTAAACACATAAACATGGTACAGTGAACTAACATGTGTACTTAAACACATAAACATGGTACAGTGAACTAACATGTGTACTTAAACACATAAACATGGTACAGTGAACTAACATGTGTACTTAAACACATAAACATGGTACAGTGAACTAACATGTGTACTTAAACACATAAACATGGTACAGTGAACTAACATGTGTACTTAAACACATAAACATGGTACAGTGAACTAACATGTGTACTTAAACACATAAACATGGTACAGTGAACTAACATGTGTACTTAAACACATAAACATGGTACAGTGAACTAACGGATCATACTAGATGTTCTGCTCCTACTTACTGAGTTACCTGGTAAAACCTGTTTTATTAAAGTTCTGCAGACTTCTCTGCACCACGTTGTCGTCGTTCCTGTTCTCCTCCAATCACCTGCCATAAAAATGAATAACAAAAAGGTTCCAGCATTCCAGCGTTTAAAAACAAAGAGCTAAATATAAACCAGGCTTTTCTCCTGAAAACCCAAACCTCTCTCAACACTGTTCATGACCTTCGTCGTCATTTGAAGCCAAATCCTTTGTTTAGTTACTAAATCATGGAGTAGTTCTGTGGCGTGTTTCAGTTTTGTTTAAATTTACAACAGTAACGTGTTTCAAGCTCTTTAAATTCATATTCAGAGAGAAAATACGTTTAGTTTAGTTTGAGTTGAGTTCATAGAAAACATAACCATAGTCCACCTATAATACACTATTCAAAATATACATTAACTGTTGTAACATTTTAGAGAATATATATTTGTAGTATTTTTACAACCCAACCGTAACCAAGTGGTTAAGCTCCCCCAACATTAACGACATAAACATTTTAACGTTTCCTGACAGTTCTTGAGCCTAAACTTCAAAGTGTCGTCTCGTCATTAAACGCAGATTTGCATATTTAAAAGGCCCATGAAGGATCCTCTCAGGGCTCCTTCTATAACAACAACACCCCAAAATATTCAGTTCATAATCAAACAGGACAAAGAAAAGAGTCAAATCATCACATTCGAGAAGCTTCAACAGCAACTTTAGCTTGAAAACGTTTAATCAACGAACGGACTGATTCCAGCTTCTGTGACCTCTGACCTCTGACCTCTGGACATCTGTGAATTGCATCGTTTGTAAATTTGTCCTGCAGCACAAAATGACAAAATAATATTAATATGATGTGCCGATCTGTAAATAATGTAAGCACACGAGTCCCTCTGCTGGTCGGAGCTGAGAATATAGAAAAATAGTTATTTAGTTTAATTTAGTTTATTAAAGAGTAAAAACAGAAGTACTACTGCAGGATATAATTAAAGTAACATGGAGGCATCGCAAAAGTACTTAATTGAGTAAATGTACTTCAGTTTGTTTAGTTTTTTGCAACTTAAGCAGTATAAAACCAGACAATCAATATCAGAGAAATAGGTAAAATAAATAAATAAATAAAACAAAAAAACAATGAAAAGAATAAATGAATCAGGAGACAATAATCATGTAAATATAAGAAGAAATTCACAATTAAAATACTTTTTAAATGATTAGACTAAATCAAGTTGAATCGGATGAATCGCGCGTGACTTCCGTTTCCTTTGATGTCCATCGGGCACGCGCGTCCTTAAACCCACCCTGAGGTCACGGACAGAACTTGCCTGAGAATCTGCACGTTTTTACCGGTTCTTCAGCGCCTCGGACCCCCGGGGCCGTGAGTCCGAGCCCCGGCGGGCTCCCCGCCCTCAGGAGCCGCTGGCGGACACATCGGCCTCCTGCAGACCGACGCACGGGGACGAAACGTGTACAAATACACGAAATGAAGTATTGAAGCGAGCCGCTCACCAACTGACTCGTGGCAACATCAAACTTCCTGCTCGTCCCCAAAGCATTGTGGGAACTCTAGTTTTTATCAACTCCAAGAGCACAATCATCCCCCTCATGGAAGTAAGACAAATACATATTACAAGTGGCTTTGATAGTATTAATACATGTAATAGATGTACTTATATTACCATTTATATTCATATATTTGCAGTTTGTTGGAGACATATGAACCCTGGCCCTGTGGATGAAGACGATGGTCAGCCTGTCTGCTGTTATGAGAATTAATTTGAATTAATTCCACTTGAAGAAGTTAAAGCTACGATAAACTTATATATTACTGTATTTACTTCCTCATAGTAGTTTCTACCACTGAAAATATACACTTATGTCTAATAACATCAAACAACGAGCCACGTGGATCTGTGTAGAAATATATTTTCTCAGACAAACACTACACAGTCGATACACTCGGCCCAGACAAGCTACCCATGATGCAACAGGAAACAGTCCTCATGTTAGATGAACTTCACATTCAGTACCCATAAATGCACTTTGCATATAGTTTATGTTCAGTCATGCAAAAACACACAAAAGGACATTTTACACAGACGAGCAGGAAATCACATCCCAGAATCTACCGCGTATGAAATACTCCCGATCATAAACGGCAGAACAGACATTAATTACTCTGAGCAGACAAAAAAAAAAGCAGATTCAAGGTCAAATAAAATAAAAATAAAAAAAATTCTGTATTTTCCATCTGAGATATTTCCTGGAAAAACACAAAATATTCAGTTTTATGTAGGATTTAAAACACCCAAATTAAAAATAAATAAATCAAACAAAGAAATAAAACACAATAAATATTAAAATTACTTATTTAGCTCTTTGTCTTTATGAACAAAATTAATTGATTTAAAACTGAAAACAGAAGAAGTTTCAGCCGTTTTTGTTTCTGTGAATTTTAAAAGTATAAATATGTGTTGTGATGAGTAAATGTGCACCAGGTCCATCTAAAGACAGGTGGAGGAAGTATTCAGAGCTTTAAAATACCACACTATACTCAAGTACAAGTACAAGTATTGTGTGAAAAAAGTAAAAGTATGCAAGTTATTAAAAAAAAGGTATGAAAAGTATAAAAATGCCCCCGAGACGGTTTTATATTATATTATTATATTATTATTATTACTGCTCATGCATTCGTGTTAAAGCAGGATTTCACTGTTTTATTTAAAGTTTATTAAAGGATCATTGTAGGTAAAATAAAATGGAGGGTAATATTCAGAGAAAAATCTCAGAATATCCCAGATTAAATTGGTAAATTTACGAGAAAAACATGTTTTTTTTAAATTAAGGAAGCACATCACTTGGCAGAGTCGGATGAACATTTATAATCTCTGAGAATATACAAGTTTTTTTTCTCGTAAATTTACGACTTCAATCTTGAAAATTCTGAATTTTCTGAGAAAAATAATTGTCATAAAAAAAAAGTTGTAAATAAATTAGTTTTTTTTTAAAGTAACGAAAAAAAAAAAAAACTGGAACAATTTTTACTTAAATCTCTAATCTTTAATATAATTTAAAAAAAAGATGACTATTTTCTCTGAATATTATCCCTCTTCTCCATAATTTATTTATTTATATTTTACCAACAATGCCTCTCAAACGCCACCGTAGCTTCACAGACTGAAATCCACTTTATTTGTTTTTCGTACAAATAAAGAACCGGTTTGTAACTTCAACACGTGTTTCATACCAGATATTATTCATCATTTATCATATTAGTCACATATGGAGGAACAGTGATAACAGCAATAACATGCAACTCCATCTTCAGAGTAACGTCAGACACCAAGAAATGAAAAGCTCCATGCAGCATCACATCCACATCCATGATATTATTATTACATTATTATAAGTTTAATGTTACTTCTGAATGTTTTTACAAGAAATAAAAAAACATTAACAGCATTTCTTTACAAGATTTTAAAAAATAAATTTTCCCACAGTAATAAAA
>JACSYO010000190.1:42500-45000 GCA_016806645.1 Ophiodon elongatus | reverse complement strand
CCAGAGCGCTCTGCACGCTGACGAACACGTCCTGGATGGCGTACAGTTTACCCAGAAAGCCCTTTGGCTCCGCCTCCTGGAAGAGACGCCGTAAAGATCACAGAGTTTAGTGGGTTTAGAACAAACAAGGCGAGGACCTGCTGCTCTACTCCAGCTACCTTGTCCTCCTTGTCCTCGTCCTCGTCCTCCCAGTCAAACGTGGTCTCCGTGGCCTGAAGAGGGAGACGAAGGTTTAACAGTTAGAAGGACGCTCGTTAAAGACGAACGCTCGTTAAAGACGGACGCTCGTTAAAGACGAACGCTCGTTAAAGACGGACGCTCGTTAAAGACGGACG
The DNA here is from genome assembly GCA_016806645.1 of Ophiodon elongatus. Lineage (NCBI taxonomy): Eukaryota > Metazoa > Chordata > Actinopteri > Perciformes > Hexagrammidae > Ophiodon > Ophiodon elongatus. The sequence continues at coordinate 44,665 of JACSYO010000190.1, read as the reverse complement.
CTCGGTAAAGACGGACGCTCGTTAAAGACGAACGCTCGTTAAAGACGGACGCTCGTTAAAGACGGACGCTCGGTAAAGACGGGATAGACGCCGGTAAAGACGGACGCTGGGCACGGACGAACGTTACAGACGCCATCGTAAAGACGGACGCCGTAAAGACGACGCTGTAAAGACGGACAGACGCTGGTAAAGACGATCTCCGTAAAGACGGACGCTGGTAAAGACGGACGCCGGGTAAAGACGGCCGCTCGCAAAGACGGACGCCGTTAAAGACGACATTCGCTAAAGACGGACCTTCGGAAGACGGACAGATCGCTAAAGACGACGCCGTAAAGACGGATGACGCCGTTAAAGACGGACGCCGTAAAGACGGACGCCACGAAGACGGACGCCGTGGAAGACGGCGCCGGTAAAGACGGACGCCGTTAAAGTGACACACTTTGCCGACGAACGCCGTTAAAGACGGACGCCAAAGACGGCCACTGCTGCCGACTAACGCCGTAAAGACGGACGCCGTTAAAGACGGACAGACGCCGTTAAAGACGGCCACTCGCTACGGACTAACGCCCGAAAGACGGACGTCGTCATGACGTCACAGAAACACGCCTTAAAGACGGACGCCGTTACAGACGATCACGCTACGGATTACGCGGACGCTCGTTAAAGACTGAAGAGTATTATGATTTTAAAGCGGTAAAATTGATAAAGAAGTGTTTTTAGGATAATATTCTATTGAAGAGTATTATGTTTTTTGAAGCTATGTAATTAACAAAGAAATGTCTGCATGGAAATATTCCATTGCACCACTATGATTTTGGGAACTATGTAATTAATAAAGAAATGTCTGCATGGAAATACTCCATTGCACCGCTATGATTTTGGGAACTATGTAATTAATAAAGAAATGTCTGCATGGAAATACTCCATTGCACCGCTATGATTTTGGGAACTATGTAATTAATAAGGAGATGTCTGCATGATAATATTGAATTGTACCACCAGGATTTAGTGAAAGACACTCAAAATGACCAGTTGCATAGAACGCACCTGAGAAGGTCACGTGCCTGGTGGTGGGGTCATAATGGCGCAGTGAGACACCGGAGACTTTTGTTTTTCTCGGATGCTAATGAAGACCCCCCAGACCCCCCACAGACGGGGCGGGGAGATTTTTGGCGCCACGAACTTTGCTCCTATCGCCAGGAAGGACGCTGCAGGGTGCCGGCTGTGCACCAATGGACATTACTTACTTTTTGAACCAATGGGAGAATTTCACACCTTTTCGGGTGCTATATATTCAATGTGCGTCTTTTGTTCAGGATTCGACGGTGGAAGCGAGAGACAGGTAACTGGAGCAGACTGTGGATCGCGGAAGCCGGCGAATCCTCAGCTGAGACTTTCTATCACAACGACTTTTTACTTTATTAAATGCACTTTATTATAACTGTTCGATCCACGACGTCCTTTGTTCATCCGGAGCCTTTCTAAAACACGACAAGACGGACGCTCGTTAAAGACGGACGCTTGTTGAAGATGGACGCTCGTTACAGACGCTCGTTAAAGAGGGACACTCGTTAAAGATGGACGCTCGTTAAAGACGGACGCTCGTTACGGACACTCGTTAAAGACGGACGCTTGTTAAAGACAGACGCTCGTTAAAGATGGACGCTCGTTAAAGACAGACACTCGTTAAAGATGGACGCTCGTTAAAGACGGACGCTCGTTACGGACGCTCGTTAAAGACGGACGCTTGTTAAAGACAGACGCTCGTTACGGACGCTCGTTACGGACGCTCGTTAAAGACGGATGCTCGTTACACGGACGCTCGTTAAAGACGGCCGCTCATTACGAACGCTCGTTAAAGACGGACGCTCGTTACGGACGGACGCTTCTTGAAGACGGACGCTCGTTAAAGAGGGACGCTCGTTACGGACGCTCATTAAAGACGGATGCTCAAAACAACACGTTAAAGACAGACACTTGTTAAAGACGGACGCTCGTTAAAGACGGACGCTTGTTGAAGATGGACGCTCGTTACAGACGCTCGTTAAAGAGGGACACCTAAAGATGGACGCTCGTTAAAGACGACGCTCGTACGACTTAAAACGACGCTGAAAGACAACGCTGCAAAGATGGACGCTCGTTAAAGACAGACACTCGTTAAAGAT
>JACSYO010000190.1:7500-37500 GCA_016806645.1 Ophiodon elongatus | reverse complement strand
ACGAGAAGGACTCGTAGTATTTCTGTATCGTAGACAGAGACAGAAGTACTCGTAGTATTTTAGTCCTGTAGACAGACACAGAAGTACTCGTAGTATTTCTGTACTGGGGACAGAGACAGAAGTACTCGTAGTATTTCTGTCCTGTGGATGGAGACAGAAGTACTCGTAGTATTTTAGTCCTGTAGACAGACACAGAAGTACTCGTAGTATTTCTATCCTGTGGACGGAGACAGAAGTACTCGTAGTATTTCTATCCTGTGGACGGAGACAGAAGTACTCGTAGTATTTCTGTCCTTTGGACGGAGACAGAAGTACTCGTAGTATTTCTATCCTGTGGACGGAGACAGAAGTACTCGTAGTATTTCTATCCTGTGGACGGAGACAGAAGTACTCGTAGTATTTCTATCCTGTGGACGGAGACAGAAGTACTCGTAGTATTTCTGTCCTTTGGACGGAGACAGAAGTACTCGTAGTATTTCTATCCTGTGGACGGAGACAGAAGTACTCGTAGTATTTCTATCCTGTGGACGGAGACAGAAGTACTCGTAGTATTATTATTCGACAGGCGGAGGACGAGGACTCACAAGGTGAAGACTTTGTTCCACTCTGGATTCAGGTTCTTGTAAACCGTGTGAGTCTGGAGTCGGTCGTTATTCAGCTCCAGCACACAGAACGGGTCACTCTTACCTACCGAGACATCAGAGTACAAAGTACTGCACAGGAGTACAAAGTACTGTACAGCAAGTATAAAGTACTGCAACGGAGTATGAAGTACTGTACAGGAGTATAAAGTACTGTACAGCAAGTATAAAGTACTGCAGAGGAGTACAAAGTACTGAACATGAGTATAAAGTACTGTACATCAAGTATAAAGTACTGCACAGGAGTATAAAGTACTGTACAGGAGCATAAAGTACTGTACAGCAAGTATAAAGTACTGTTCAGGAGAATAAAGTACTATACAGCAAGTATAAAGTACTGTACAGGAGTATAAAGTATTGTACAGGAGAATAAAGTACTGTACAGGAGAATAAAGTTATTGTACAGCAAGTATAAAGTACTGTACAGGAGTATAAAGTACTGTAAAGCAAGTATAAAGTACTGTACAGGAGAATAAAGTTATTGTACAGCAAGTATAAAGTACTGTACAGGAGTATAAAGTACTGTAAAGCAAGTATGAAGTACTGTACAGGAGAATAAAGTACTGTACATGAGTATAAAGTTACTGAAGAAGAGTATGAAGTACTGTACAGGATGTAGAATGTACTGTACATGAGTATAAAGTACAGAACAGGAGTATGAAGTATCTCATAGCAGTATAAAGTACAGGAGTATGAAGTATCTCAGAGTAGTACAAAGTACAGGAGTATGAAGTATCTCAGAGTAGTACAAAGTACAGGAGTATGAAGTATCTCATAGTAGTACAAAGTACAGGAGTATGGTACCCATTACGTCTGCCACCATGAGGCCCTCGGCTCTCATCACCTTCACCTGGACGATGCCGACGTCTCTGAGGTTGGAGAAGGACTTCAACGCGCTCTGCAGGAAACCAAACAGGAAGTGATTCACTGCGTCTCTTTCTCTGGGGGATCTGACCGTTAGCGTGACGAGTGCCGCTCACGTAGCGTCCGAGTATCTGGCGGCGCTCCTGCGGGTCGTCCAGCGGCGTGACGGCCAGGTCGGCGATGGAGACGTGAGCCGAGGCGGTCAGCGTGACCAGCAGCACCACGAAGCCCCGGGACTCCTCCAGGGCCAGGTCCAGGTGGTGGGTTCGCTCCTTGGACAGCGTGGAGAGGTCCAGCTGGCAGCTGGACCACAAACACAGGAGCAGGACGCACCACGAGTCAACATAACCTTCAGTATCTGTACAAAACCATCAGCTAACAAATGTAAAAAAAACATATTACAATAGGGACAAGATGTAAGATAATAATGTTCAGCTTTGATTAACAAAGTCAGAGAATTATTGCGTTAAATATATGTTTATTATTGGGTTGCATCTAAAACTAATATCTAATATATATATATATATATATATATTATATATTAGTTTTAGATTGATATATATTTAGATATTAGTTTTAGATTGGTTTTACCTAAATGGGCAACTGAGTCGTCATTGAGGAGGTTTTAAATGTAATTTAGGATGTTCTATGATTCCTTTAGGTGGTTCAGTGGGCATTTAAATGGTTCTTGAAGTATTTGTAGGATGTTCTATAAGTCATTTAGGAGGTTTAGGTGATATTGAAAATGTTCTAGAGATCTGTGAGGATGTTCTATGAGTCATTTAGGAGGTTTAGTGGTCAATGAGGAGGTTCTACATCCTTTGGAAAGGTTCTATCTAGCGTTGAGTCCTTTACGAGGTCTAGCTGATATTGAAAAAGTTCTAGAGATCCTTCAGGATGTTCTATGAGTCCTTAAGGAGGTTTAGTGGTCATTGAAAGTTTCTAGAAGCAATTTACGAGGTTCTATGAGGAGATTTAGGGGTCATTGAGAAGGTTCTCGAGGTCATTTAGGATGATCTATGAGTCCTTTGGGAGGTTTAGTGGTCAATGAAAAGGTTCTATGGATCCTTCAGGATGTTCTATGAGTCCTTTAGGAGGTTTAGTGGTCAATGAAAAGGTTCTATGGATCCTTCAGGGTGTTCTATGAGTCCTTTAGGAGGTTTAGTGGTCAATGAAAAGGTTCTATGGATCCTTCAGGGTGTTCTATGAGTCCTTTAGGAGGTTTAGTGGTCAATGAAAAGGTTCTATGGATCCTTCAGGGTGTTCTATGATGATGATGTAATTCAGGAGGACATCTTACTAACAAACTGTGTGTTGTTGTTTATCATGTGTATCCCATATGCTTGTGTTTTTGTACATCATTTTTCAAACTCTTGGTAAATGCAACATAAAAGTTCTCAGCTCTCATGATATGACAAATGAAACAAATGAAACAAATAATAGAGATAAACATGGAAGAGTCCGACTGACCGCCCGATGAAGTCGTCCCTCCTCCCGGTGTCTTTGTCCCACACTGTGATCTCCAACACTCCTCCGGTCTCCTCGTACATGTGGAGGTCAAACTGCTGCCTCCACTGGGGACTGAGGGTCTTTGGCACCGTCTGCACACCAACACACAGATGCATCATGGGAAACATGCTCTTAATTTGAAGAAGCAACATTTCCAGACACGAGCGTCCCTCCCGAGTAAAGACTGATCAGAGGTCAGAGGTCAGCGTTAGCGTACCTTGCTCCGGTACTTCTGGGGTCCCAGTCTGAACTTGACGTACGGGTCGCTCAGACCGTTGGGGTCCATGGGGATCAGGTCTCGGCCTTCGATCAGCGCGATGCTGACGATGCCTCGCCAGAGCTGAGACTTCCGATGAAGCTCTGAGAGACGCAGTGACTGCTGGTGCTGGTACACACACACACACACACACACACACACACACACACACACACACACACACACACACACACACACGTCAGGAAGAAGAAGCACAACATGCAGGATGCTGTTCTTCATATGTTAGCTTGATTTGAATGAGGCTAAATTTAATTTCTTCAAAGCTGGTTCATCTGGATGTTATCCTGATAACATCACGTTAGCCTGATAACATCACGTTATATCACGTTAGCCTGATAACATCACGTTAGCCTGATAACATCACGTTAGCCTGATAGCAAGGTGTTAGCCTGATAGCAAGATGTTAGCCTGATAGCATCAAGTTAGCCTGATAGCATCATCTTATCCTGATAACATCACGTTAGCCTGATAGCATCACCTTAGCCTGATAGCATCACCTTAGCCTGATAGCATCACCTTAGCCTGATAGCATCACGTTAGCCTGATAGCAAGGTGTTAGCCTGAGAACATTAAGTTAGCCTGATAGCGTCACGTTAGCCTGATAGCATCACGTTAGCCTGAAATGAGAGCAGCTACAACGCATGACAACAATCATCACTGACTATGTTTACATGCAAACTAATATTTCCATGTTATTCCAGTCATGTAAACAGCATAATCCATTTAGATATTCCAAAATATTCGAATTATGACATTTTCCAATCAAGACATGTGTGAAAGTAGGAATGTTGTCCCTTTTTTGGGGGGAATAAGGGCAAAAACCCGAATATGTTGTGCATGTAAACGTAGTACTTTGAGGAGCAGAATACACAAAATGTTTGACGTCTGTTTTATACTCGACATGAAAAAAACAAAAAACGGTCAAATGAGCAAACGAGACGGAGATTAATGGACAGAGAGGAACAGATCAGAGAGCTGTGATGATGACGAGGACGAGGACGAGGAGGAGGACGAGGATGATGATGATGATGATGATGATGATGATGATGATGATGATTATGATGATGATTATGATGATGATTATGGGGATTTACCTTCGTGGATCGTTTCCATGACCTCCTGAGCAGCATTGTCTGAATATACATTAAAATAGATTATTCCAACTGATTCTTACAGGGTGGAAGAAGACGAGTGAACAAACACCTTTTCTAAGCCAGCAGGGGGCGCTAGAGGACATGTTTATTTATAACCACAAGGAGATAAAACATGCCATGAAGGGGAGGCGTACTGCGACTTTAAGCCATGAATAAATCATCTGAAAGTAGATTCTCACAGGGAAGAACTTGCTGAATATTCATTATTATGGCCTCGTTATGTTTAATGATGATCTTTCTGAGATCTCCGTCTTCAGTTTTCTTCTGTTATTGTTTTTTGTGTTTTCCCACATCTTCATCCCTCTTCGTTCCTCTCTTCCTCTCAGGCTGACACTCGGCCTGATGATTAATTCATATACTGAATAAAACATAAACGACGAGGGCGCGTTTAATGTCTCGAGGATCACAGATAAATCTCACTGAACAGAAACGAGAGCGCAGATGGAAAAATGAACTAAACTGAAACTAGTACGGAAGCAAAGAAATGTAAAATGAAATACCTGTGAAATTATATTGCTGAGATATTTTATTTTGAAAATCTAACTGAATTTAGGTGATTTTTAGAGCCTTATTTCAATACTTCATTTAAAGCGGCATGCATAGATTTGTTTTGGCCACCGGAGGGCAGCGCAGCTCTTCTCTAACCCCAATTTGAAATATCACATTTTCAACATTTGACTCAATGCGTTAAAATATCAGTTATTATCTCTGCAAATTGCGCATATTCTTGATACTTTAAACTATGAAAATGTTCACTTCCAAGCCTCTTTGTTTCAAACACTGTACAGCGTTTTTAAAATCTTAAAATAACAGAAGTATTTTACATATCTTTTGATGTATTTTTCTTTTCTATTTTTTTTCTCTTGTAATATAATATCTGTTTGTGCATCATGAAGAGACTCAGAAGACGTACCGTGGAGCCTCGCCGCTCCTCCAGAGGACTTTCTTTAGGGGTCAGGGTGACGGCCAGATCCAGGGAGCCCAGGTCCTGATCCGGGTGCTGGGAGTCCTTCAGCTGCAGAGTCACAGGTATCGTCCTGTAACACGGGGGACAGGTGTGAGTACTGCAACCAGAGGAGTCGCCCCCTGGTGGTCAGGAGAGAGAATGCAGCTTTAACACATGAAGCTTTGACTTCTATACAACCAGAGGAGTCGCCCCCTGGTGGTCAGGAGAGAGAATGCAGCTTTAACACATGAAGCTTTGACTTCTATACAACCAGAGGAGTCGCCCCCTGGTGGTCAGGAGAGAGAATGCAGCTTTAACACATGAACCAGAACAACAGAGAGTTCATGAAAAGATCAACAAGAGTTGTTTTTGTGTAATGAAACATGATGGATATCCAGAGAAGGAGACAGAGACTGATGAAGAGGAGGCTCTGGGATCAATGCTCCGGTGATCAGTGTGATTCTCACTGACAGCTGGTGGAGCTGAAGGCTTTGACTAGAAAATGCATCACTTTTCACAGTTTACCGCTTTTCTAGGACCAGCTGATAAAAAAATACTTATGACTCATAAAAAATACTTATGACTCAACAGGACAACTCGATCGGCTGAGGAAGAGCATGTGAAGAAGGCTCCACCAGTCCGGAGTACACGGAGTATCTAGAGTCTGCTATCATTTAAAGATATTAGTGTCAGACAGTTTTATTTAAACATCCCAAAGATAAGAAATAACTCCGGACAGGAGAGTTTAAATCTCAATGGGACTTTCCTGCAAAAATACAGGTTAAATTAATACAAATAAATTAATAAAAAAGGACGAGAAAGAGAAATAATAACCAAGATAAGTAGAATAATTATTCTATAAAGTCATTCGTTTTATAATTCTCACGAGAGATAATACATACATACATGCAACATCAGTCGTAAAAGTCCAAACTTCTTCATTTCAACTATTCTCACTCACTTGATTTTAGACATCGATATCTCCAAATACGCTGAACAGATTATTACCAATCAAACGATCTCTTACAGTTCGGGTGACCCCGGCTGCTACGAGCTACTTGGTATTCCATGTGTCATGTTAGCTTTAGCTACAAATCAACAAAAACAAATACAAATCTACCTCTAAACATTAATTTTACAAGTTCCAGCAAGTTGCTTTATTTTGAAACACTAAGAAATGTGATGGAAACGTGGTCGGCCATCAAATAAATATCAAATAACTTCAAAGAGACTCTAAAGAAACGCAAACCGACTTCAAGGAGATGCATAACAACCACAATGACACAAAATAAAAACAAAACACACAAAACAACTACAGATACACAAATAACAACCACGACACAAAATAACAACTACAGTTTTTTCCAAATTAATCTTTGTATGTCTGTCGGCATATTTTATGACGTCATCGCCCCAAAACAAATACGAAAATCCTCGAAAAAAGACTTTAATTTGTATAAAGTGATTCATCTAATTAAATGAGTTAGTTTTGTTTTGTTAAATCAACTTTCTTTAAAAATCGTAACTCTGTCATTGCTGAGATCTAAATAAAAACATTTTGTGAATTGTTAATCCAATCTTTTTTCAATAAATGTTGACTTTTGGACTTTACTCTGGAGTTACTGGATATGTTTGGATGAAACAATAATAGTATTATACAATACTAATAATGGCCGGCTTTAAATACAATGCAAAATAAATGTTAATTAAGAATTAAACCACCAACGTTATGAATTAGGCTTCAAACTATTCTGTACAGCTCTAAACATTAATTTGATCTGTTTTTAGTGCATGAATATTGGTTATTATATGATTGTATTGTGGTTGGAGCATGAAAAAGGAGGTACATCTGATGCATTTGTTTCTGTATCCTGTGATGACAAAGTACTAAAGAAGAATTTACTTTGTTTAGAAAGAGACAGAGAAGAGTAATCGTACCTGTGCTGCTCCAGAGACTCCAGGTGGAGGTACGCCGACCCCATGAAGTCGTCCTGGAGGCCGAAGTCGTAGTCGAACACCTGCAGACGAGCAGCAGACAAACCTCCGCTGACTCTCGTGTGCATTCATAATTAATATGGAAAAGCCTGAGCGAGTGTCTTTACCTTCACGTACAGAGGCTCACTCAGACAGTCCACTATCAGAGTGGTCCTCTCCTCCCACACCGGGTTCAGGTTCTTGTGGATGGTCTTGCTTCTGAACACTTCTCTACCGGAGAGCTTGAACTTCACGTACGGATCGCTGCTGCCTGAAGGAGACCAATCAGAGACCAATCAGACCAATCAGAGACCAGAGACCAATCAGAGACCAATCAGAGACCAATCAGAGACCAATCAGAGACCAGAGACCAACCAGAGACCAATGAGAGACCAATCGGAGACCAGAGACCAACCAGAGACCAATGAGAGTTCAGACAGGAAACAGAGACGAGGCAGAGAGAGAGGTGATGGGACTCTACCTCCTCGGTCCCTGACGGCCAGGTTGTGTCCTCGCTGCAACTCCAGCTCCAGCTTGTACATCCCCGAGCTCGGGGTCACCGTCGGGGGCTCCGTCGGGGTCTCCGTCGGGGTCTCCATCGGGGTCTCCGTCGGGGTCTCCATCGGGGTCTCCATCGGGGTCTCCATCCCCTGTGGGCACAAACCAACGCCTCCGTCACAAAACTGCACGACCGCCAGCGAACGAGCCTCGTAATAAACTCACCAACGTCTGAAAGAGAAGCTTCTGATCTGAGCCTCTGAAGCGAAGCCACTCACTTCCTCTCTCGTATCTGCAGCACTGACTCGAGTCTAACTGGGCTCGGTAAGCCGTCCCTGGGGCGACCACTAACAGGAAATTACACTGAGTAGCTTCCTCCCATCCGATCAGAGTGTTGTTCCGCCACTGCTCCTTTTTTGTTTTTTTCTGTTTTTTCATAACTCTGACTTTCAGGCTGCAGACGGCGAGCACACAGCCGACTTCAACAACATCCTGTAGAGCTGCATGACCCAACGCGGCTTCATCCGACTCCCATGATGCAACGGGTTTCTACGGACACTTGCCACACATTTAGAAGGTGTCCTTTGTGGTTTCGTCATCTCGCAATGAACGAAGTCAATCAAACCCCACGAAACAGAAGCAGAACCACGAGAAGAGACTCTGCCTGTCTCCAGAGACCTGGATCCATCGGGGTCCAGGTCTCTGGAGGAGGGGATCCATCTGGGTCCAGGTCTCTGGAGGAGGGGATCCATCTGGGTCCAGGTCTCTGGAGGAGGGGATCCATCGGGGTCCAGGTCTCTGGAGGAGGGGATCCATCGGGGTCCAGGTCTCTGGAGGAGGGGATCCATCAGGGTCCAGGTCTCTGGAGGAGAGGAGCTGGACTCTGATGTTGGAGCTCAATCAGTCAGAGGTGTTGCACAACGTTCCCCTCATGTTGAGTTCTTAATGTGAAGCTGTCGGCCATTTTATCTGAACAGAGAATGTTTTTTGTTGCTGCTGTTCATATTAATTATGACCAGAATAAAAAAGAATGTTCTCCGGGTGTTGTTTTGTTTGTCTTGTGTCACAAACGAGCTGCAACTGAGTTTCATGTAATGTTGCATAAAGACAATAAATGATTCTTGTAGTGTTTGTTATGTTTTATTCAGTCCTCCCATAGAATCAATGGGTAAAGCTTAAATACAATCTAGTAAACAATATGACTGAAAAGGTAGAGGCAGAAGCACAATGCTGATATACTCTTATCACAAAATATTATCAATTAAGTAACGCTCAAGATAATTAGATATAAAGAAAAAAGAAAAGAAAAAAATATATATAATTCACACTTGTAACCCTCAAAAATAGCTTCATAAACAATGTAACTAATGTAACTCCTACAATAGAGACGCGTCTTCTTTTAATCCCTTTTTTAGCTTTTTGTACGATAAACTTACAAACTTCTCTCAGATGTATACGTATATATATATATACGTATGCATATATGTATATATATATATACGTAAATATATATATATATATATATATACACACATGTATATATATATATACATATATGTATATATACACACGTGTATATATATATATATACACGTATATATATATGACATATATGATATATATATATGTATGTATATATATAGATATATATGTATATATATATATAGATATATATACATATATATCTATATATATATCAGTTGTTCAGTCTTATTTTTTCTTTCATATATTTACTCCTAAATAAAGCAAAAGTGGTTTTATATGATTAGTCAATTTTGTCATGCAAAATAATAATTCTTGCTATCAACGACGAAAAATAAGTGTTAAAATGAGTCTCATTGGTGCTCATTCACCACAACAATGCTGCAAAATGTTAAAAGAAAAATGTATACTAAGACTTTTTCTACTATTACTGTATGTATTAAATTATACTACCTTATATTTTATTATTGTTAAATGTATTACCAATAAATATTACTGATAGTGATAAAAAAAATTATGAAATACATTTAAGAGTTTTTTCATCTTAAATTCAGATATAAATGATGGGATATTTAAAAATGACGACCTAAATGAACTGATTTTATTGTTCAAAATACAGATTAAAAGTTGTGTTTTTGTAATCGGCACAATAACTTAAAATAATAATTGTGCTTTAATTATTCTGTTTTTCCTATTTTGTAGATACTGAATCTTGCTGTCGACACAATGAGATAAAAACATGATCAATAATGTTAAATAATAATATAAAGCCTGGATTACGTGATCATATTCAACTGCTGTAATTATGAAACTTTTAGATGAGAGTTTATAAAATGTGATTCTACGTGTCAGTGCTCGTATGTAAGCAACAGATCGATATTAATGTCACGATACATCACTCTTAAAGTAAGAGGACGGCTCAGCTGGGATGCTGCATCCTGCCAACACCTATCCACTTACAGATCAATACTCATAATGTGATGATACACGAACACTCACACTGAGCACTGTGTGAATCACAGTCCAGAGCCCTGAGACCATGTTCATAGTTTAAATATGTCTGAGGCCACGTTCATAGTTTCAATATGTCTGAGACCACGTTCATAGTTTAAATATGTCTGAGACCACGTTCATAGTTTCAATATGTCTGAGACCACGTTCATAGTTTCAATATGTCTGAGACCACGTTCATAGTTTAAATATGTCTGAGACCACGTTCATAGTTTCAATATGTCTCAGGACGATGAAGACAGGAAGTCACGAACGTGGTTTTAACAGGATTTCAATGGAAGATACTTGATTTATTCCCTCAGTAAACATTGTAAACATGAGTTTATGTCTCAATCTCTAGTTTCAAGTCTTCTTCAATACAGCATGATGTTTATTTAGTAAATTATGGTCCATTTAATGATAAACTGAAGGATGAAGTGTTCCTTTATGTGATGATGAATGTTTATGATAAACTGAAGTTTTTACTTTAAGTACATTTTGCTTTTGAATGCAGGACTTTTACTGATATTTTCCCGGTGTGGTATTAGTACTTTTACAGAAGTAAATGATCTGAGTACTACTAAGAAAATACTTCAAAAGTATCATATCAGCTTCTGCTGAAATCACTGATAAATTATATAAATATATATCCTGTTATATACTATATACTTCTTATTTATTTTACTATAAATTACCATGACAAGTAAAAGTGTAACATTTAGAACATTTGATGGTTTACCAACTTCAGAGCGGTTGAAGTTACTTTTTGGGACGGTGGCTGAAATAAAAGAAAGCCCGTGTGTTTGGTCGGCAGGAAGCCCTCGTCCTGTCCTGCTCTCACGATAACGGTGTACAGCGACTCATCCAGAGCCTCTATTTTGGTTTCAGAGCCCACAACGACCGCGGGCAGCTGTTTGTAATGCCCACTGTCCACCACCTGCTCACAACAAACAGCAGACACTCAGTTAGAGACCAGCTGGGGAACAAAGGGCAGCATTTAGCAGCTAAAGAGACGACGTTTCCCTCAGGAGGAGGTGGAGACCAAAAACAGAGCAACAAGAGAGAGAATTAGGCAATTGGCCATTTCTTTGTGTTTGTTCTGTCTCTGTCGTGGTTTTGTCTTTCTTTGTAGTCAATATGTGTCTCTTTGTAGTGGTTTTGTGTCTCTTTGTGGTTGTTTTGTATCTCTTTGTGGTTGTTTTGTATCTCTTTGTGGTTGTTTTGTGTCTCTTTGTGGTTGTTTTGTATCTCTTTGTAGTTGTTTTGTTTCTCTTTGTAGTTGTTTTGTATCTCTTTGTAGTTGTTTTCTTTCTCTTTGTAGTTGTTTTGGATCTCTTTGTAGTTGTTTTGTATCTCTTTGTGGTTGTTTTGTATCTCTTTGTGGTTGTTTTGTGTCTCTTTGTGGTTGTTTTGTGTCTCTGTATGGTTGTTTTGTATCTCTTTGTGGTTGTTTTGTATCTCTTTGTGGTTGTTTTGTATCTCATTGTAGTTGTTTTGTATCTCTTTGTGGTTGTTTTGTATCTCTTTGTAGTTGTTTTGTATCTCTTTGTGGTTGTTTTGTATCTCTTTGTAGTTGTTTTGTATCTCTTTGTAGTTGTTTTGTTTCTCTTTGTGGTTGTTTTGTATCTCTTTGTGGTTGTTTTGTATCTCTTTGTAGTTGTTTTGTATCTCTTTGTGGTTGTTTTGTGTCTCTTTGTAGTTGTTTTGTATCTCTTTGTGGTTGTTTTGTGTCTCTTTGTAGTTGTTTTGTATCTCTTTGTGGTTGTTTTGTATCTCTTTGTGGTTCTTTTGTGTCTCTTTGTAGTTGTTTTGTTTCTCTTTGTGGTTGTTTTGTGTCTCTTTGTAGTTGTTTTGTATCTCTTTGTGGTTGTTTTGTATCTCTTTGTGGTTGTTTTGTTTCTCTTTGTAGTTGTTTTGTATCTCTTTGTAGTTGTTTTGTATCTCTTTGTGGTTGTTTTGTATCTCTTTGTAGTTGTTTTGTATCTCTTTGTAGTTGTTTTGTATCTCTTTGTGGTTGTTTTGTATCTCTTTGTAGTTGTTTTGTATCTCTTTGTGGTTGTTTCGTGTCTCTTTGTAGTTGTTTTGTATCTCTTTGTGGTTGTTTTGTATCTCTTTGTAGTTGTTTTGTATCTCTTTGTGGTTGTTTTGTGTCTCTTTGTAGTTGTTTTGTATCTCTTTGTGGTTGTTTTGTGTCTCTTTGTGGTTGTTTTGTGTCTCTTTGTAGTTGTTTTGTGTCTCTTTGTGGTTGTTTTGTATCTCTTTGTGGTTGTTTTGTGTCTCTTTGTGGTTGTTTTGTATCTCTTTGTGGTTGTTTTGTTTCTCTTTGTAGTTGTTTTGTATCTCTTTGTAGTTGTTTTGTATCTCTTTGTGGTTGTTTTGTATCTCTGTAGTTGTTTTGTATCTCTTTGTGGTTGTTTTGTGTCTCTTTGTGGTTGTTTTGTGTCTCTTTGTGGTTGTTTTGTGTCTCTTGTAGTTGTTTTGTATTCTTGTGGTTGTTTGTGTCTCTTTGTGGTTGTCTTGTGTCTCTTGTAGTTTTTTGTGTCTCTTTGTGGTTGTTTTGTGTCTCTTTGTAGTTGTTTTGTGCTCTTTGTGGTTGTTTTGTATCTCTTTGTGGTTGTTTTGTTTCTTGTAGTTGTTTTGTATCTCTTGTAGTTGTTTTGTATCTCTTTGTGGTTGTTTGTATCTCTTTGTGGTTGTTTTGTGTCTCTTTGTAGTTGTTTTGTGTCTCTTTGTGGTTGTTTTGTGTCTCTTTGTGGTTGTTTTGTGTCTCTTTGTGGTTGTTTTGTGTCTCTGTAGTTGTTTTGTAACTCTCATCCATCAGGTAACACAAACACACAAAGACTCCTCAGAGTTAGAAAACAGAAACTGTTCAACACATCAGCTTCATAAGGTGATTATTGCGTTAACGTAGGTTTACCATTTATTTTTCCATGATGAGGAGATTTATATCGATAACTTGTGTGTTTATTAAACAGAGAACCAGAGCACCTGGAGGCTCGTTAGCTCATCTGCCTGCTGAGACTCTTACATTTATGTTTGAGGACAAATTGTATAAACAAGATTAAATAATTAGTGAGATAATAGTAAAAAGAAAATTTTATTTAAATTAGCAACTTGAAACCTATGAACGCGACAATGAAATGATGAAAATACATTATTATAAAAGTAGTAGTAGTAATTAAGAGGGAAATTAATTTAAAATAACAATAAAATGGAATAAATGTATTAAACTCAAATTCAATCAAATAAGTGATAAAATAATTACAATAAAGATGAATTACATTCAATAAAATAAATAAATGTCTATAAACTGTTCTGAATCAAAGGTCAGGGTGAACTTGTAGGTTTTTTAAGATTTATGACATAAAACCTCAAATCTGATTCACCGCAGGTTTGAATCCTAACGGTCTCGTGAACGAGGACCTGGAGGGAGAGGCGGATCATACGAGGAGGGACAAGGTTTTAGACTCGGGAGGACCAGAACACACACACACACACACACACACACACACACACACACACACACACACACACACACACACACACACACACACACACACACAGCATTGAGGTTATTTTTAAGTATCCATGAATCTGTAAATAAGATGAACCGCTGCCTCTGCCCATGAGCAAGACACCGACTCCAAGGCAGAGCAGCTCCGTGTGGCTCGTTCATTTAATCAAATATAATATGTATAAATACTAAATATTGAGGCTAAATAAATACCTTCTATTTACTAACACGTCTGTGCTTAGAAACGTGTACTTTACTCTAGTATTTTCATTGTATGACATTGTATACTTCTACTCTACCACATCGCAGAAGGAAATATTTAACTTTTTACTTCACCATATTCAGCTGTACTTATTAGTTACTGAGCAGATGAAGTGAGAAGTATTAAAATACAACATTTTTACTTTTGATACTTTAAGTTGGTGTGTTTTACTTACAATACTACAATACCACCAGGAAGGGATAGTGTGGATGTTTAGAAGTGTAGTTTAGTGAAGTACTTGTGTTTTACTACAGTAGACTGGAGTCTGTTTCTACTGTAGTAAAACACAGAGAAGTACTTCACTAAACTACACTTTATTTGTGATGGACATATTGTAACACAACAACACAACACCCTTGATCCTACATTTCCCATAATGCAACTCCACTGCCCCGTTACATCAGACCTGCCTGTGAACCTCCATATTTCATGATTTAATCCGACATTTAGCTCCAGTTTCACTGAGTGATGTGACGTCAGCCTTCTTTACTCCAGGGCTGCAGCTCACATTTATTTGAATTATTAATTAATACATCCATCATTTTCTCAATTATTTGATTAATCGTAGTGAAAAATGTCTTGTTTTTCCAACCCACAGTTCAATAACTCCAAATATTTCATTTAATATAAATAATTTTTTGCAATTTTGCTTAAAAAACAAAGAAAAAATGATTTTCTTTTGATCGACTTATAAATAAATCATCTAATCTTTGCAGCTCTACTTTATTTATTGATTTATTTCCTCGATGACCAGAAGCCTGATCTCTGTGTGGAGAGACGAGCGGCCGCGACTCCAGACGATGAAGATGAAGAGGAGCTGACGTACGTCTTCTTCACGTCCTCCTGACATGACGGTGTTATCGGGCCCCCGAGGGCCTCGGGGCCCCCCGAGCCCCACCCGAGGCCCTTCGAGACCCCCCTAGGCCCCCCAGGGCCCCCGAGACCCCCCAGGGCCCGATAACACCAACACTGGATCAATACTGCAGATGAAGCGTCTGGAGGAACTTTTACTTTACGTGTTTATATTTTATTTTATGATTCAGAAGGAAATATCGTGTCAGCTGATCAGTGCAGTTACCTTTCAGATTAATATTTAACCCTAAAAACATGTAATAAGCTTAAGGGAGGAGGAGGGAGGAGGAGGGAGGAAGAGGAGGGAGGAGGAGGAGGAGGAGGAGGAGGAGGAGGAGGAGGGAGGAAGAGGAGGGAGGAGGAGGAGGGAGGAGGAGGAGGAGGAGGAGGAGGAGGGAGGAAGAGGAGGGAGGAGTCCCAGGAGGAGCAGCGGAGGAGCCCTCGACTCACGAGGCGGGACTCGGCTACCGGGGCTTCTCTTAGCAAGAGATCCAGGGTCGAGGAGGACCAACGGGTGAGGAGGGGGGAGGGGTTAAAAGAGGAGGTGGGAGGAGTTAAAAAGGGGAGAAATGTGGGAGAGAAAACTGAGGCTTCTTCCAACGTGATTCTAAGAAAAACAGCCGAGAAGCAGCGAGCGAGACATCGGAGTGACAGCTGAGAGATGAGGAGGAAGGAGGAGTAGGAGGAGGAGGAGGAGGGGGAGAGGAGGAGGAGGAGGGAGGTAGGAAGAGGTGAGGGAGGAAGAGGAGGGAGGAGGAGCGGGAGGAGGGGGAGAGGAGGAGGAGGAGGAGGAGGAGGGGGAGGTAGGAAGAGGTGAGGGAGGAAGAGGAGGGAGGAGGAGAAGGAGGGGGAGGAGGAGGGGGAGGAAGAGGAAGAGGAGGAGGAGGGGGAGGTAGGAAGAGGTGAGGGAGGAAGAGGAGGGAGGAGGAGGTAGGAGGAGGAGGGGGAGGAGGAGGTAGGAGGAGGAGGGAGGAAGAGGATCAGCGAGCGTGACACCGTCAGTGTGACAGCTGAGTGAGAGATGGGGAGGAAGATGAGGAGGAGGAGGAAGGAAGACGAAGGAGGGAGGAAGGAACTTTAACACATGAAGCTTTGACTTCTATACAACCAGAGGAGTCGCCCCCTGGTGGTCAGGAGAGAGAATGCAGCTTTAACACATGAAGCTTTGACTTCTATACAACCAGAGGAGTCGCCCCCTGGTGGTCAGGAGAGAGAATGCAGCTTTAACACATGAAGCTTTGACTTCTATACAACCAGAGGAGTCGCCCCTGGTGGTCAGGAGAGAGAATGCAGCTTTAACAACCTTCCAGACCTGGAGGTTCCCCCCACACAGATCCATCACCTCTCACGTACAGCTGGACAGACTTGGCCGTAACCAAAGACCAGAGAAGTGGTTGCCAATTTTTCTAAATGGTTGCCAATGGCAACCTGGCAACCCTCAGTGTGGAAATAAACCGTGTTCACAGCTCCTTGCTGTCATCAGCCTTGATATATGTTCATTACTCAGCGCTGGCGTCCCGTCAATACAGCTCTCTAAACCAATCGGGCTCCGCTCGATAACCCCGGGTTCCACGAGTGAAATAACGACGTTCTCCGGTTCCTGACATCATTCACAGGGCCGTGTGCAGACTTCATACTCAAATAAATAAACAATCCTGCAGCGTCTTGACATGTGACCTCCCAATGCAGGTCAGCACATGGAGAGACATGTATTTCATCTCTGGTCTCATAATGCAAAGCCTCCAGATGATCCCTCATAACACTCATAAACACTCATAACACTCATAACACTCATAACACTCATGAACACTCATGAACACTCATAACACTCATAAACACTCATAAACACTCATGAACACTCATGAACACTCATAACACTCATGAACACTCATAACACTCATGAACACTCATGAACACTCATAACACTCATAAACACTTATAAACACTCATGAACACTCATGAACACTCATAACACTCATGAACACTCATGAACACTCATAAACACTCATAACACTCATAACACTCATGAACACTCACAAACACTCATAACACTCATAAACACTCATAACACTCATAAACACTCATAACACTCATGAACACTCATGAACACTCATAACACTCTGAACACTCATAAACACTCATAACCACTCATGATCCCTCATGATCCCTCATAAACACTCATGAACACTCATAAACACTCATGAACCCTCATAAACACTCATAAACACTCATAACACTCATAACACTCATAAACACTCATAACACTCATAACACTCATAAACACTCATGAACACTCATAACACTCATAACACTCATAAACACTCATAAACGTGTTTGTTCGTCTGTTTGAAGACAGAATCCGTTTGCTGGCAAAAATAAATCTTCATCTCAGGATCTCCCCGGACATAAAGGCCGTCCCTCGGCTCCTGCAGGGCGACGCCCCCGAGGCCAACGCCCCCCGAGGGCCGATGCCCCCCGAGGGCCGATGCCCCGAGTGCCGACGCCCACGAGGGCCGACGCCCCGAGTGCCGACGCCCCCGAGGGCCGACGCCCCCGAGGCCGACGCCCCCCGAGTGCCGACGCCCCGAGTGCCGACGCCCCCGAGGCCGACGCCCCCGAGGCCGAGCCTCTCTTTATGGTGAAGGCCCTTTCCCTTTCCACCCCCACGGAGCGGATCAGCGTAGATATTGTAGTATATTTTGCTCTGTAATGCATGAAGATAGCATACGTGAAGGGGCCTGTGACTTTGGAATGTCGGATCCATTGCTGTTGTTACACATGGGATACTCGTTAGGTACCCCCGCTGGGGAATGCTCCTTGACCTGGAGGATGGAGGAGTAGCTGTGCCTATGTCCGAAACATGTCTTTCATTGGGGGCCCTCTTTATGACGTCATTATATACTCAAGTCTGGGGCGTAAACAACATCCATATATAAGTGATCGGGAGATCCCCGACGGGTAGAGTTCTGTTCGACTTTGGGACTCTCCGGCTGTTCATGACGCCCGTCTTGACATATGTTGCTTGTTTGTAATAAACTTCATTATACCAGCAAGAGCAGTGTCCGCGGAGATTCCTTCATCATCACTCCAACATCACTGTCGCTTGAAATATACAACAATATGAAAAACAAAAGAGATCAAAGCGTCTATAAAAGATCCCGCCCACGCTCTTTTTGACGCCCTTTTTTTCTTTGCATGAAAACACAAAAGTAAAATGATTATGAAATAAAAGATTAACACGCAAAAAAAGATAATTTGTAGCATTTCATAATCATCTGTCTTTAAGTCTCTTTGTGACGACTCCAGCAGGATCCTCACTCAGAGGCTTCTGCTGGTCTCAGGGATCAGGTCTCAGGGATCAGGTCTCAGGGTTTGTGTCTCTCCTTACTGAATTAAGTCAGTTTCTACCTGTTTCCTGTTTGCTCCTTTGTGATGGTCGGTCCCCCCCCGCTCTGTCCTCCTGTTCTCCTGTTCTACCTGTTCTACCTGTTCTCCTGTTGACCTGTTGTGCTGGTTTTAAGAAAACCAGCCTGTTAAACAGAATGAGTGGTTTTGTGTTTCCTTGGTGTCTCCGTGTCCTCATCTCCTTCTTACTGGTCTTACTGCCTGTTGGAGGTCCAGGTCTTACTGCCTGTTGGAGGTCCAGGTCTAACTGCCTGTTGGAGGTCCAGGTCTCACTGCCTGTTGGAGGTCCAGGTCTCGCTGCCTGTTGGAGGTCCAGGTCTCGCTGCCTGCTGGAGGTCCAGGTCTCGCTGCCTGTTGGAGGTCCAGGTCTCGCTGCCTGCTGGAGGTCCAGGTCTTACTGCCTGCTGGAGGTCCAGGTCTCCCTGCCTGTTGGAGGTCCAGGTCTTACTGCCTGTAGGAGGTCCAAGTCTTACTGCCTGTTGGAGGTCCAGGTCTCGCTGCCTGCTGGAGGTCCAGGTCTCACTGCCTGTTGGAGGTCCAGGTCTTACTGCCTGTTGGAGGTCCAGGTCTCGCTGCACCCTGAAGGCCCTCTGGTGGCTACAGGGACTCACACTTTCTGGAAACATCTTTTATTTCCTGTTTCATCCTGCCACTGACCGCCTGCCACTGACCGCCTGCTGACTCCTCTCCCAGCATGGTGATGTATTCATAAATAGTTGAAGTCGTGTGCAGCGCCTTTATTTTCTTTAGGATTAAAACAGTTTGTAGAGCGGGAGGAGTTATTGAGCTCATGGATCACATTAAATCATGTGTGTGTGTGTGTGTGTGTGTGTGTGTGTGTGTGTGTGTGTGTGTGTGTGTGTGTGTGTGTGTGTGTGTGTGTGTCCTTCCGCCCATGAGGCTCGCCCCATGACCCGGGGATAAAGACCCCATTAACAGGCCAGAGCACCGGGACTCACCTGCGGCTCCTCCCGACTCTCCATCTGCGGCTCCGCCGCTGAGGAAGCTGTTGCCGCGCCGCCGCTTCCACCGCTTCCACCGCTTGCGCCGCCGCCTCCTCCGCCGCTGCCGCCCGGTGGCTCGACCAGCTTCTCCAGGCACGCCGACCCGAGAGAGGAGGTCTTGTGGTGGGCCTGCACCAGGTGAGCCACCGTGGGCTTCGGGCTGGGCGGCGGCTTCCCGCGGCCGGCCGCCGCTTTGCCGCAGAGCGGAGCCGCCGCCGCCCCCGGAGAGGAGAAGAGCAGGTCGGGCTGCGAGGAGGAGATCACGCGGTCCAGGACGGGGTCCTTCCGCCTCATCTTCTTGAACACCCAGCCGCCTCGCTCCTTCCCGTCCTCCGGGTCCCTGGAGCCCAGCTTGGGGCTGAGCAGCGGCTTGGCTCGGGCCTGGATCTGCTTCCACATCGTGGTCTGCTCCTCGTGCGCTCCGCTCGGCTCCATCCCGCCGCAGACGCGCCGAGATATAAATACATAAATAAATAAATAAAAACACAGACACCCAGTTCTCCGGTTCTCCTCCTACTCCTACTCCTTCTCCTCCTTCTCCTCCTTCTCCTTCTCCTTCTCCTCCTCCCCCAGCAGGTCCCGCCTTCACCTGGTCGGTGTGGGTCGCAGCCCCCCCCCCCCTTTTCCTTTGGGACCCGATACATCAGTATTGTGTTTACATCTCATTCTGCTGCCCCCCAGTGGCCCTAAAATAATAATAATTAATGCGACTTTGTCAGTTAATTAAAGAAAATTCATCTTTTACCTCCTCGCGTGTTTATTTTTTATTTTTAACTGGTTATGAAACAGTCTCAAGTTAAAACTGATATGTATAATTAAAAGTGTTTCTAGGTCTTAAATTGTTTTATCTCCTTTGATTATGATTTAATATCTTTGGAGAGTTTAGTGGGGTATAGAAATGGTGATCAGGTCATTTTTAAGTGACTTTTATTTATTTTTATATAAGTACAGGTCTAAAAAAATCACTTTCATTTCTTTTCTTCTGTGACATTTTTTTGTTACAGGTGATTTTTTTTTCAGGATAATATTTATTTATTGGACGAAATATTGACTTTAATTATCTAAAGATTTCTTCATCTCCCGAAGAAGCGCTGAGATGAAAGTGACCAATTTTCCAAGTTCAGATAAAAAAAAGAAACTGGGTTTGTGAAACAGGTCAGAAACAAAGTGTGTTGTTGTAATACTCGTTCCCGCCACTAGAGGCGGAAGTGAACCAACTCACGTTTAAATAGAACAAAAAACATTCATGTTTTCTTCCAGGTGAGTTTTAATCCACAGAACACAACAAGATGACGTCATGCAGGTTCACCAGAACCTCCTTCAGACCAGATCCAGCAGAGACCAGTCCGCCGTGGACTAGAACCAGATCCAGGACGCTGGAGGGAAGGGGGCCACGGGAGAACCAGAACCAGGACTGAGAGGGCAGACTGTCAGACCCTGGTGCTCAGAGACACTACCTCTTTAGTCCACAGGGGGCGCTAGAACCACCACCTGGTGCTCAGAGACACTACCTCTTTAGTCCACAGGGGGCGCTAGAACCACCACCTGGTGCTCAGAGACACTACCTCTTTAGTCCACAGGGGGCGCTAGAACCACCACAATAAAAGCTCCTTCGAGCAGCTTTAACTTGAGAAAAGTCCTTTTGACAGTTTCGTAATAAAGAAAATGTTTCATTACACAAACATTAAACAAATAATAATTAATTAATTATTCAAGCAAAATGCACACGTTTACTCATTGATGTAAGACGACAGACGCTTTTAGATGAAAACCAAGATTTTTATTCAGTTTTTTTAACCCTCTGTTACTTCTTGTTTTTCCATGAAGCACTCCAAACAAAAGTTATTACACATATCATTATCGTGGTGTTTATTATAGGTCTAAAACATTGGGATCTTACTTCAGTTGAGTTCCTCTCCAAGTACGTGAGGTCCTAAATACTGAACATCTGTAACATCTGTAGTGATACTGATTATATCTGATTATTACACAGATTATTTGTGATTATTACACACAGATTATTTGTGATTATTACACAGATTATTTGTGATTATTACACATTATTTGTGATTATTACACAGATTATTTGTGATTATGACACACCAACATGTGTCCTCTCCTCCTGATTGTACTGCAACACTTTCAGGGTTCAAGCTTTTATGTGAAGATGAGATTTCATCTTTATCGAAGGTTTCACTGATAATCATGCTGAGATGTATGCATGAGCACACACACACACACACACACACACACACACACACACACACACACACACACACACACACACACACACACACACACACACACACCAGTATAAAGGTTTACTAATTTATGGCCATCAAGCGTTGGAATAAATGTGTTTTTCAGTTGTTTACGTTTCTTTTTTCAGTGTTTCTTGTTAAATAACAACTAGTAATAATAATAAAACCATCAGCCAAAAGCATCAACTTCTCAGTGTCACACATACAGAATAAGTATAAGTATACGTAGGAGATGATTGGAGGCTATGGTGCGTTAGTCTCATTAGTATTTCATGTTCTGTGATGTAAAAGTAGCAAAGTGTGATCTACTCTCTATTGCTGGACTGCAATTAAAAAAAAAAGAAGCAAAGTTTATTATTAAATGTGGTTGAAATACATTTCCCAGCATGCTGTTCATCTGTTTCTTTGAGACCAGAGTTTTGAGAATCGGGTGAATTATTGTCTGTTAATGTCTAAAGATTTCTTCATCTCCTGAAGTACGGAAGCCCTGAGAGGGAAACATCTGTTGATCCATTTTATTATTATATATATATTATATAAATTATTTTAAATTATAAAACAGGTGAAAAAAAGGGGTTTGTTGTTGTAGTACTCATGTCAGCCACTAGAGGCAGAAGTGTACCACTAACTCATGTTCTAAATAGAACTAAAAACACTCATGTTTTCTTCCAGATCAGTTAATCCATATACCTTGCTATATATATATATATAATATAATATATATATATATATATATATATATATATATATAATATATCATACATATATATATATATATATATATACATACATAATATATATATTATATTACGTTATATATATATATATATATTTGCCAGGTGATTGTTTTAGATGAGTTTTAATGTTTTAAGGAAAGGATAATTTTTTTAAGTTCCTTAAACGGCTGAAATATTTATATATAAATTAAAAATCATCTCAAAAATCATCTGCCAAGATTTTTATTTCACCCGTTTGAGGAAGTTAGAAATATTATCCTGATAAAACTCTCACCAGTTTTTAAGTCATTAACAGAGAAAATAAAACAATTTAGATCAGATTTAGAACATTTATTTCTCTCCTTTGCGTCTCAGGGCTTCCGTACCGAAGAGATGGATGTTTATACGACGGTCTAAATCTGCACTATGCGTTTGATTGTTGTCCCCGTTTGTCTAAAAGAGGTCACATGAGAGGTCACATAGAGGTCACATGAGAGGTCACATAGAGGTCACATGAGAGGTCACATGGAGGTCACATAGAGGTCAAATGAGAGGTCACATGGAGGTCACATGAGAGGTCACATGAGAGGTAACATAGAGGTCACATGGAGGTCACATAGAGGTCACATAGAGGTCACATAGAGGTCACATGAGAGGTCACATAGAGGTCACATGAGAGGTCACATGAGAGGTCACATGGAGGTCACATGGAGGTCACATAGAGGTCACATGAGAGGTCACATGAGAGGTAACATAGAGGTCACATGAGAGGTCACATAGAGGTCACATGAGAGGTCACATGGAGGTCACATGAGAGGTCACATGAGAGGTCACATGGAGGTCACATGAGAGGTCACATGGAGGTCACATGAGAGGTCACATGAGAGGTCACATAGAGGTCACATGGAGGTCACATAGAGGTCACATGAGAGGTCACATGAGAGGTCACATAGAGGTCACATGGAGGTCACATGAGCACATGAGAGGTCACATGGAGGTCACATGAGCACATGATAGGTCACATGAGAGGTCACATGAGAGGTCACATAGAGGTCACATGAGAGGTCACATGAGAGGTCACATGAGAGGTCACATGGAGTTCACATGAGAGGTCACATGAGAGGTCATATAGAGGTCACATAGAGGTCACAGGTCCTGCTCGTGCATCTGCTGCTGCATCTTCTGAAGCATCTGCTGCATCCTCCTCAGCTGCAGAGGAAGCAGAGAGGATGAGGTGAAGCTCACATCAGGACACACATGGCCATCGTGCTTATGTAATGCTGCAATGCATTATTCACCGTTTGAGGTTTATTTTTTTATTCCCACTCACCTCGTCGTCTTTCATCTTGATGAGTTTCTCCGTCTCCACGTCGGGCGTCAGGATGGGGATGGGGCTCTCCACCCGCTGATCTGCGTTCATCTTGCTGCCGGATAAAGAACAGAAAGGCTTTTTATTCTGGGAAATCAACCTGCAGAGACCTGGATTTATGCAAATGAGAAAAACAAGTGTTCTTAATTTCTTCACAAAACTGCAACACGCCCACGAGACGTTGATTATCAGAAGTGTTATTATCTCAGAGTAAAACTTCAGGGGGTCCCAAAGAATAGACAACAATACATAATATATAATATATATATTATATAATAATATGCAACACAATTACAAAATTAAAATTTACAACAACAATCAAACAAACAAACAAGCTAAGGAACAAAATAAATAGAGTTACAACCAAAGATGCAATCAGAAGAAAATTAAAAATTAAAAATAAATTAAAAAATGAAAAAAATGAGAAGAATATGTAATTTTTTTAAGAAGAGAAAACATTTTTTAAACAAGCGAATGGATATTTACAGATAACTTCTTACAATCAGAAGTAGACCATAAAAGCTTGTTTACCAACTTCCTTAAAGGGACAGCGTGTGTTATTTGGTGCCATCTAGTGGTGAAGTGGCAGATTACAGCCCACTGAAATCCCCTCGGCTCACTCCTCCATCCAAAAACCTGTTCTAGTTCCACACTGAGACACGACGACCCTCTCTGAGCTCGGCTGTTTGATACCTGACATCTGACTATAGTACACAGTACACAGTACACAGTACACAGTACACAGTACACAGAGAGGAGTACCCTCCCCTACCTGGTCATGGTCTGGATGCACTGGGCTCGGTAGTTCTCGTAGTGACAGTCGCTGGTGATGTCCTTCAGGTCGTGCATGTGGGTTCTGATCAGCATCGTCCTCAGCTTCACGAAGTCGCAGTGGGACGGGTTCTCCACTGCGGACAGGAGGAGATAGACCTCAGGGTCTAGAGAGGGTGGGGGGGTTCTACAGGGTTCTACAGGGTTCTACAGGGTTCTTACCCTCCACGATGCCCCACGGATAGAGCCGCCCTCTCACCCTCTGACCTCGGGCTTCCACCACGGTGTTGCTGCCGATCACAGCAAACGGAGAGCTCTCCTGAGAAACAGAGGACGGTAAAAGTACATCACAGGTAAAAGTACATCACAGGTAAAAGTACATGACAGGTAAAAGTACTTTAAGCTGCATTCTCTCTCCTGACCACCAGGGGGCGACTCCTCTGGTTGTATAGAAGTCAAAGCTTCATGTGTTAAAGCTGCATTCTCTCTCCTGACCACCAGGGGGCGACTCCTCTGGTTGTATAGAAGTCAAAGCTTCATGTGTTAAAGCTGCATCTCTCTCCTGACCACCAGGGGGCGACTCCTCTGGTTGTATAGAAGTCAAAGCTTCATGTGTTAAAGCTGCATTCTCTCTCCTGACCACCAGGGGGCGACTCCTCTGGTTGTATAGAAGTCAAAGCTTCATGTGTTAAAGCTGCATTCTCTCTCCTGACCACCAGGGGGCGACTCCTCTGGTTGTATAGAAGTCTATAGAAAATGACTCTACTTCTCTCTTGATTTATTCCCTCAGTAAACATTGTAAACATGAGTTTATGTCTCAATCTCTAGTTTCAAGTCTTCTTCAATACAGCATGATGTTCATTTAGTAAATTATGGTCCATTTAGAGTCAAACAGACCATAAAGAGGGGATGCTTTAGGGGCGGGGCTACAGGGTGATTGACAGGTCTCTACGTCTCCTCAGTCCACATGTGGTCACTTCCTGTTCACTGGTTGCAAAAAACCAAGATGGCGACGGCTAAATCGCAGGTCACATGACATTTGCCTGTACGTGATGATTAAAGTAAAGCTGCTCTAACAAGTGAATTCTCCTTTTATCTCATCTAAAAGTAAAGAATAAATAGTTTAAGTGGTAAAATTGTCTCATATGTTGTTTATAAAATCTTAATCTGTTGAGTAATTAGTTAAATAATGTCAGATAAATGCAGGTAAAAGTACAACGAGCAGCTCTTCATCTTCACCTTCAGCTCTTTGTCCTGACGCTTGAAGTCCTCGTCTTCATCAGAGTCGCAGTCGGGGAACTGGTAGATCTTTATCCCGTACTTATCTGTCTCCTCCCTGAGCTGCAGACACACACACACACACACACACACACACACACACACACACACACACACACACACACACACACACACACACACACACACACACACACACACTTAGCAGGAAGTTGCCGCCCTGAACGAAACAGATTTACAGTCCAGATCAAAGAACGTCTGAGTCACTAAAATGAGTTCAGGAACTGAATCAGATCTGATTCTTTAATTTAATACTTATTCATTCAACGGCCTCCGTTGTAAAATAAAATAAAATAAATTAAATTAAATAAAAAATGATAGTGCCATTTAGCTTTATTTCTATTCAAATTATTGAGAACAATAAAAACACATCATGTGTAATATTACTTTTTTCAACATAGTGAAATATTACATTTCACTTTTCAATATCATGCACAATATTATTTATTATCTATTTTAGCTTCTTTTAGCACCGGTGGTAGTATTACTTATTATGCACTTAATATTTATTACTCTATTGTTCATATATGTTAATTTCCTTTGGGTTTAATAACATTCTATCTTTGTTTTTTGTATTTTATTTTATTAAGTTTATTTTATTCTGCCTTAACTTATTTTATTTTATTCTACTTTATTTAATTTATTCAACTGAATTTCTTTATTCTACCTTAGTACATTCTACCTTATTTTATTTTATTTATTTTATTTTATTTTATTTTATTTTATTTTATCTATGTATTTATTTATTTCATTTTATTTTATTTATTTATTTTTATTTATTTTATGTTTTATTTTAATTAATTAATTTATTTTAATTGTTATTCTATCTAATTTAATTTAATAATAGTAATAATATATTCTATGGACTATTGTATCCCCATGAGTGCCGCGTCTCACCCGCTCTTTGAGCTTCTTGATCTCGGGGGGAGTCAGACAGTCGGCTTTAGCGATGAGAGGAACCACGTTGACTTTCTCCTGCAGAGCCTTCATGAACTCTATGTCGACGGGCCGCAGCCTGCAGGACCACACGAGCTGTACTGAGCACTACACATGCATGAGCATTGGAATACCTTTGTGTGTACTGTGTGTATTAGTACCCGTGTCCAAACGGAGGGATGAAGTACAGGCAGCAGTGCACTCGGTTGTCCTGGATGTTCTTCCGGTTGAGTCCGCTCTCGTCTCTGAAGTAGTGTTCAAACTGCTGGTCGATGTAGTCGGTGACCGGCCTCCAGCTGCAGAGCACAGCGCCGTGTACTTTTACCACAAGAATACTACGGATACAACGGACTTTTAAAGGAATAGTTCAACGTTTTGGGAAGAATGCGTATTGGCTTTTCTGTTGAGAGTGAGATGAGGAGGAAAGTAAGTACATCCAATCAAGTACTACACAGACATGAGGTACTTGTACTTTACTTGAGTATTTCCATATTGCAGGGAAGTATTGTACTTTTCACTACACTTATTATTTGATCTTGTATCGTGTTTTGTATTTTATGTATTTCTAACTGTAAATTTGTTTTGAAAAGTGTTTTATAGATAAAGTTATTTTAATTAATTTATCTGAAAGCTTTCGTTACTTTAAGGATTTTCACAGAGCTTAACATTTTACGTTTCATCATATGTGATGAAACGTAAAATGTTAAGCTCTGATGTATCAGTGAAAATAATCCAATATAAGTACATTTTGATAATATTACTTTTACTTAAGTAATATCAACATTGCAGTTTTGCTACTTTTACTTAAAGTTACTACGAGCAACTTTCATGTAGTGGTGGTTCTAGCGCCCCCTGTGGACTAAAGAGGTAGTGTCTCTGAGCACCAGGTGGTGGTTCTGGCGCCCCCTGTGGACTAAAGAGGTAGTGTCTCTGAGCACCAGGTGGTGGTTCTGGTTCCCCCTGTGGACTAAAGAGGTAGTGTCTCTGAGCACCAGGTGGTGGTTCTAGCGCCCCCTGTGGACTAAAGAGGTAGTGTCTCTGAGCACCAGGTGGTGGTTCTGGCGCCCCCTGTGGACTAAAGAGGTAGTGTCTCTGAGCACCAGGTAGTGGTTCTAGCGCCCCCTGTGGACTAAAGAGGTAGTGTCTCTGAGCACCAGGTGGTGTTCTGGCGCCCGTAGAATAATAATAAAGCACTTTTTTAAAAGAAAGGAACAAAGGACTTCATCAACTGGAGAAACAGAGCGACACCAGATCAATACAGCTAGCGATAAATATAATTAATGTCCTAAAGAAATCGAATCAATACTGTGGCTCGAACCAGAAGGAAACAACAGACCAGACGATAAAAGCACATGAAGCATTAATCAGAGTCGTGAATTATACTTTTAGGATCTGATGTTCAGACGTCAGCTGGTGCTGAAGCTGCAGAAACGCTGTATGATTTATTATTATTATATTATTGACCTCTGGAGCCTCCAGAAGTGAAACGAAGCGAACACTCACCACTCGGTGTTGTTGACGGCGTCTCCGAAGCCCGGAGTGTCCACGATGGTGAGCTTCAGCTTCACCCCCTTCTCCTCGATGTCCACGGTGTGTTTGGTGATCTCCACCGTCTGGCTGATCCGCTCTGGGCACCAAAACATCAAGACATGGGGTATTCAGACCCTTTACTGCAGTACAAGTACTAAGAACACTGTAAACATACTCTGTTTTAGTAAAAGTACTAAGAACACACTGTAAATATACTCTGTTTTAGTAAAAGTACTAAGAACACACTGTAAATATACTCTGTTTTAGTAAAAGTACTAAGAACACACTGTAAATATACTCTGTTTTAGTAAAAGTACTAAGAACACACTGTAAATATACTCTGTTTTAGTAAAAGTACTGAGAACACACTGTAAATATACTCTGTTTTAGTAAAAGTACTAATACATAGTACAAATACTCTGTTACAGTAAAAGTACTACTCACCTTCTGCATTGAGCAGTTTTCTGTCTTTATGGAGGTCCGTGAGGAACAAGCTGTTCACCAGAGTGGACTTACCCAGACCGGACTCACCTGGAACACACAGGTACAGGAAGTGTCAAGGTCAGGATTTTCAGAATAAAAGTCCCACATGAATGCTCCACGCAGAGATCGAGACACTTTGATTTAATTTAACTCATTTTGAAAAGGGTTATTGACAGATATTAAAAGAGAAGAAGAAGAAGAAGAAGAAGAAGAAGAAGAAGAAGAAGAAGAAGAAGAAGAAGAAGGAGAAGAAGAAGGAAAAGGAGAAGGAGAAGAAGAAGGAGAAGAAGAAGGAGGAGAAGAAGGAGGAGAAGAAGAAGAAGAAGAAGGAGAAGAAGGAGAAAGAAGAAGAAGAAGAAGAAGAAGAAGGAGAAGAAGGAGAAAGAAGAAGAAGAAGAAGAAGAAGAAGAAGGAGAAAGAAGAAGAAGAAGAAAGGAGGAGGAGAAAGAAGAAGGAGAGAAAGAAGGAGGAGAAGAAGAAGAAGAAGAAGGAGAAGAAGGAGAATAAGGAGAAGAAGAAGGAGAAGAAGGAGAAATAAGAAGAAGGAGAAAGAAGAAGGAGAAGAAGGAGAAGAAGGAGAAGGAGAAAGAAGAAGAAGGAGAAGAAGGAGAAGAAGAAGAGGAGAAGAAGGAGAAGGAGAAAGAAGAAGAAGAAGAAGAAGAAAGAAGAAGAAGAAGGAGGAGAAAGAAGAAGAAGAAGAAGGAGGAGAAGAATAAAAAGAAGAAGAAGAAGAAGAAGAAGAAGAAGAAGAAGAAGAAGAAGAAGAAGAAGAAGAAGAAGAAGAAGAAGGAGAAGAAGAAGGAGAAGAAGGAGAAGGAGAAGAAGAAGGAGAAGAAGGAGAAGAAGAAGAAGAAGAAGGAGCTCCGGGGCTTCTCCTCTGAACGCTTCACTAACGTTATATTTTAAACATCATTAAATCCAGACCAGCTCTCATAACTCATCCTGCTCCTCCAGATCTAATATTCATATTGTAGCAGAGCCAGAACATTTTCACAGGACACGCTGAGCCCTGTGAGAGCTGGGAGGTGTGACACCATTAATATGGAACCTTAAATGTCCCGTTAGATATGTTTCTATTGAACCAGAGGAATCTGTGATTTAAATCAAAGTCACGCTGCGTTTCATTTGGTGACGTCGACGTTTTAAGAAACATTTTTACGACACACTTTTTATATTTTTAGTTTAGTCGTCGGACGTCTGGATCTGAAGTTACCAGAGACACAAGCCGAGCTAACGTTAGCATCGGACGAGCTAACGTTAGCATCG
>JACSYO010000190.1:0-2500 GCA_016806645.1 Ophiodon elongatus | reverse complement strand
CATTATTATACATTACTCTACAGTACTCTACATTACTCTACATTATTATACATTACTCTACATTATTATACATTACTCTACATTATTATACATTACTCTACAGTACTCTACAGTACTGTAGAGTACTCTACAGTACTCTACAGTGCTCCATAGTACTCTACAGTACTCTACAGTACTCCATAGTACTCTACAGTACTCTACATTACTCTACAGTACTCTACAGTACTCTACATTACTCTACAGTACTCTACAGTACTCCATAGTACTCTACAGTACTCTACAGTACTCCCTCTGGTTAGGGTTGTGAGGAGCTCTGCAGCGTTTACTCATCTGAACACAGACTTCCTGCAGGAACTTGTGTTTCAAGAGAAAATATCTCACAACAAAGCAGCTTTGTGTGTCTGTGTGAGACGCCAGCAACACAACGGGCAACACAACGGGCAACACAACGGGCAACACAACGGGCAACACACACAGGTGGACAGGCTGCGTGGGACTGAACGCCACTGTGGCACATACATATAGTATACATATACATATATATACATATATATATGTATATGTATACATATGTATATATATACATATATATACATATGTATATATATGTATATATATACATATACATACATCAGGAGGTCTGGGGGATCGTGTCCTGACAGCAGAGGAACAATGATGACAGCGTGGGACTCGAGGCCGGAGCAGGCGGCCATGACGGCTCTGTTTCCTGCCCCATGGGGGGGCGGGGGGGGGTGGGGGGGGGGGGGCAGACAATGATCAGCCTTCCCAGGGACCTCTGTGTATTAGCTCTTTATATACATATATATACATATATATGTATATATATGTATATATATATAGTATATAAACCTCTGTGTATTAGCTTTTTATATATATATGTGTATAATATACTATATATATAATAAACTATATAGATTATTATATATATATATTGTACTAAATTAATATTAAAATATATATTTTTTAAATAATAAGTTAATTCATAAAGCACTATATATGTATATATATGTGTATATATATATATACATATGTATATATAAAAATGTATTAAAATATATTTATATACATATATACAAGGAAGGTAATGCAATGCAGTAATGTATACATATTTATATATACCTATATATATATATATATATATTTACCTATATAGGTAAATATATATATAAGATATAAGTTATATCTATATAGGAATAGATATCGACATAAAATATGTGAAATATAAAAGTTATTTAGCAGAGGATGAGCTCAATGTGAGTCACAAACATGTGTGAGTGTGTGTGTGTGTGTGTGAGTGTGTGTGAGTGTGTGTGAGTGTGAGTGTGAGTGTGTGTGTGTGTGTGTGTGTGAGTGTGTGTGTGTGTGTGTGAGTGTGAGTGTGTGTGTGTGTGTGAGAGTGTGAGTGTGTGTGTGAGTGTGAGTGTGTGAGAGTGTGTGAGTGTGAGTGTGAGTGTGTGTGTGCGTGTAGTGAAGAGTGTGTGAGTGTGTGTGTGGAGTGGTGTGAGTGGTGGAGTGCAGAGGTGTGATGGAGTGTGGTGGTGAGTGTGTGTGTGTGTGAGTGTGTGTGGAGTGTGAGTGTGTGTGTGAGTGTGTGTGAGTGTGAGTGTGTGAGTGTGTGTGTGTGTGTGTGGAGTGTGAGTGTGAGTGTGAGGTGTGTGTGTGTGTGGGTGTGTGTGAGTGTGTGTGGGGTGTGAGTGTGTGTGAGGTGTGAGTGTGTGTGAGTGTGTGTGAGTGTGTGTGTGGTGTGAGTGTGTGTGAGTGTGTGTGAGTGTGTGTGAGGTGTGAGTGTGTGTGAGTGTGTGTGAGTGTGTGTGAGGTGTGAGTGTGTGTGAGAGTGTGTGTGAGGTGTGTGTGTGAGTGAGTGTGAGTGTGTGTGAGTGTGTGTGAGTGTGTGTGTGAGTGTGTGTGAGTGTGTGTGAGTGTGTGTGAGGTGTGAGTGAGTGTGTGTGAGTGAGTGTGAGTGTGTGTGAGTGTGTGTGAGTGCGTGTGTGTGTGTGTGTGTGTGTGTGTGTGCGGTGTGCGTGTGTGTGCGTCGTCAGTGTGTGTGTGTGTGAGTGTGTGTGAGTGTGTGTGAGGTGTGAGTGTGTGTGAGGTGTGAGTGTGTGTGAGTGTGTGTGAGTGTGTGTGAGTGTGTGTGTGGTGTGAGTGTGTGTGAGTGTGTGTGAGGTGTGAGTGAGTGTGTGTGAGGTGTGAGTGTGTGTGAGTGTGTGAGTGTGTGTGAGGTGTGAGTGTGTGTGAGTGTGTGTGAGGTGTGTGTGTGTGTGAGTGTGTGAGTGTGTGTGAGGTGTGTGTGTGAGTGTGTGTGTGTGAGTGTGTGTGAGGTGTGAGTGTGTGTGAGTGTGTGAGTGTGTGTGAGGTGTGTGTGTGAGTGTGTGTGTGTGAGTGTGTGTGAGTGTGTGTGAGGTGTGAGTGAGTGTGTGTGAGTGAGTGTGAGTGTGTGTGAGTGTGTGTGAGTGCGTGTGTGTGTGTGTGTGTGTGT
>JACSYO010000189.1:0-12500 GCA_016806645.1 Ophiodon elongatus | reverse complement strand
CTTCACAGCTGGTTCATGTATGTTGTTCATAATGGAGATTACTTTAAATACTAAAACTAATGGAGGCTGAGTCTGCAGGAGCTCTTTAGGCTGGAACCAGTCTAGAACCACGTTGGCTCTAATGGCTTTAATCAGACCAGATTGGCTTCTGTTGTCTGCTATGTATTTCCTGAAGACTCTTTCAGTTTATATCAGGATGGAGCTGAAATGTAGTTTGAAGGAGCTCTTAGACTTCCTGTTGGACTTCTTGTTGGACTTCCTGTTGGACTTCCTCTTGGACATCCTGTTGGACTTCCTGTTGGACTTTCTGTTGGACTTTCTGTTGGACTTCCTGTTGGACTTCCTGTTGGACTTTATCTTGGATTTCCTGTTGGGACTCCTGTTGGACTTTATCTTGGACTTTATCTTGGACTTTCTGTTGGACTTTATCTTGGACTTCCTGTTGGACTTTCTGTTGGACTTCCCGTTGGACTTTCTGTTGGACTTTATCTTGGACTTTATCTTGGACTTTCTGTTGGACTTTCTGTTGGACTTCCTGTTGGACTTTCTCTTGGACTTCCTGTTGGACTTTCTCTTGGACTTCCTGTTGGACTTTATCTTGGACTTCCTGTTGGATCAGGTCTGGGTGTGATCAGGTCTGGTTGTGATCAGGTCTGGGTGTGATCAGGTCTGGGTGTGATCAGGTCTGG
Organism: Ophiodon elongatus; assembly: GCA_016806645.1. Classification (NCBI taxonomy): domain Eukaryota; kingdom Metazoa; phylum Chordata; class Actinopteri; order Perciformes; family Hexagrammidae; genus Ophiodon; species Ophiodon elongatus. The sequence goes on along the minus strand of JACSYO010000189.1, from coordinate 11,811 downwards.
TTGTGATCAGGTCTGGGTGTGATCAGGTCTGGGTGTGATCAGGTCTGGTTGTGATGAGGTGTGGTTGTGATCAGGTCTGGTTGTGATCAGGTCTGGGTGTGATCAGGTCTGGGTGTGATGAGGTCTGGGTGTGATGAGGTCTGGTTGTGATCAGGTCTGGGTGTGATCAGGTCTGGGTGTGATCAGGTCTGGGTGTGATCAGGTCTGGGTGTGATGAGGTCTGGGTGTGATGAGGTCTGGGTGTGATGAGGTCTGGGTGTGATCAGGTCTGGGTGTGATGAGGTCTGGGTGTGATGAGGTCTGGTTGTGATCAGGTCTGGGTGTGATCAGGTCTGGTTGCGATCAGGTCTGGTTGCGATCAGGTCTGGGTGCGATGAGGTCTGGTTGCGATCAGGTCTGGGTGTGATCAGGTCTGGGTGTGATTTTGTATTTACTCAGGTTATCTTTGTCGAATATAAAACTTTTGATGATCTGAATCATTTAAGTGTGACAAATATGCAAAAAAATTAAATATCAGGAAGGGGGCAAATACTTTTTCACAGCACTGTATATATATATATATATATATATATATATATATATATATATATATATATATATATATATATATATATACATGTATATAAAGAAGTGAAGACATCTAAAGACACGTGAGGACGTCTGAAGACACATGATGTACAGAGCTCTTCACACACACCTATTAAAGGGTCTGAATAATCTTTGTGTGTTTTGTTGTTTACTTTTGATTTAACAAGCGTTTAACATTTCTGCCTCCTTTAATTACACCTGAGGAGCTGCTCTTAATGAGAGCCGTCAGTCGACCTTAACGAGGCCTTAACGAGATATTAGAGGTGTGTTTGCTCTGCTGATGAGCTGCAAGTATTTAGAAAGCTCGACATGACGACAGGATTACTGCTCGCTAATGATTGATTAATAATGAATAGAGACAGAGAGACAGACAGACAGGTAAAGAGACATTTTTTTTTTTTCAGATAATCCCAGAGTGAACAAGGAGCTGCGACAGCGTCTGCCCTCACCTGCAACACAACAACTCAGCAACTCAACCCAGCAACTCAGCAGGTCAACCCGGAAACTTTGCAGGTCAACCCAGGTCCTCAGCAGCCCTGACAGGTAGAACATTTCTAAATGTAGAGTGCTTTTTATTAAAGCTGCAGTTTGAAACACAAACCACATCTTGTATTGACTATTTGACCCAAATGGCCTCGACTCCGAACTGACATCTACCAACGAGCTGGAGGACTTCTGCAACTCCTCCAGTAGAACCATCCTCCTACCCTAACCCTAACCCTTCAACTCCTCCAGCAGAACCATCCTCCAACCCTAACCCTAACCCTTCAACTCCTCGAGTAGAACCATCCTCCAACCCTAACCCTAACCCTTCAACTCCTCCAGTAGAACCATCCTCCAACCCTAACCCTTCAACTCCTCCAGTAGAACCATCCTCCTACCCTAACCCTAACCCTTCAACTCCTCAAGTAGAACCATCCTCCAACCCTAACCCTTCAACTCCTCCAGCAGAACCATCCTCCAACCCTAACCCTAACCCTTCAACTCCTCCAGTAGAACCATCCTCCAACCCTAACCCTAACCCTTCAACTCCGCCAGTAGAACCATCCTCCAACCCTAACCCTAACTCTTCAACTCCTCCAGTAGAACCATCCTCCAACCCTAACCCTAACCCTTCAACTCCTCCAGTAGAACCATCCTCCAACCCTAACCCTAACCCTTCAACTCCTCCAGTAGAATCATCCTTCTACGCTAACCCTTCAAATCCTCAAGTAGAACCATCCTCCAACCCTAACCCTAACCCTTCAACTCCTTCAGTAGAACCATCCTCCAACCCTAACTCTAACCCTTCAACTCCGCCAGTAGAACCATCCTCCAACCCTAACCCTTCAACTCCTCCAGTAGAACCATCCTCCTAAAGCCAGTTTCATCAAACCACGAGTACTGAGACAAGACTACAAGAGACTCCTGATGACTATTAATCTAACTTTGAACTCGCTCTTAAGAACTCTTTATGAACTATTAATCTAACTTTGAACTTGCACCAGCATATCTCACTGACTGTAAATATATGTTCTAGTCACTTTTTCCTTCTGACGGTTTTTAAACTGCGGTATATTAATAAACAGCAGTTGAGCTGAACATGTGCAATTTTTCCTGATGGTGGTGCTAGAGGGAACATTGTAGTCATTAGAATCTAAAGGGTTTATCCTCTGGAGAGTTCAGTTATCTGCAGAGTTCAACACATAAAACAAATGTTTCTGATTTACAGATCTGAGACCAACCTGAGCCCGGACCAGGCTGACCTGCCTCAGGGTAATCAATCCATTCATTCATTGATTCATTCATCCATTCATCAATTCATTCATTTATAATCCATTCATCCATCAATTCATTCATTCATTCATTCATTTATCCATTCATTTATCCATACATTCATCTATTTAGTCATCATTCATCATTAATTCACTGATTCATTCATTCATTTATCATCCATCCATCATAATCCTCTTATCCGGGTTGGGTCTCGGTGGCAGCAGCCCAGCAGGCTGACCCGGACTTCCCTCTCACCCCAACATGTTCCAATCCACCGGTTTCCGGCAGAGCACCATGGCCTCAGATTTGAATGTGCTTACTCTCATCCCCGCCGCTTCACACTCGGCTGCAAACCGCCCCAGTGAATGCTGGAGGTCACGCTCTGAAGAGGCCAACAGGACCACATCATCTGCAAACATCAGAGAGGCGATCCTGAGACCCTTAACCTGACGTTCTAGATATCCTCTCCATGAAAGTCAGGAACAGGCTCAGTGATAAAGGGCAACCCTGGCGGAGGCCAACACCCACCGGGAACGTGTCTGACTTATTGCCGAGGATACGAACACAGCTCCTACTGCGGTCGTACAGAGACCGGATGGCCCGTTGTAACAGGTCCGGCACCCAATACTCCCGCAGCACTCCCCACAAAAACCCAGAAAAGGCTTTCGACTCCCGGCCGAAAGCCTTCTCCAAGTCCACAAAGCACATGTAGACTGGTTGGGTAACTCCAGGACCCTCCAGTAGCCTGAGGGGGTAAAGAGCTGGTCCTCTGTTTCACGACCGGGACGGAATCCACACTGCTCCTCTTGAATCTGAGGTTCCTCAATCGGTCGGAGCTCCTTTCCAGCACCCTGCATACTCTTTCCCCAGGAGGCTGAGTATTGTGATACCCTGATAGAGAGCACACTCTCCGGTCCCCCTTTTTGAAAAGGGTAACCACCACCCCGGTCTGCCAGTCCATGGGCACTGTTCCCGACCCCCATGTGACACTGAAGAGGCGTGTCAGCCAAGACAGCCCAACAATGTCCAGCACATTCAGCATCTCAGGGCAGATGTCCCCCATCCGGGTCAGCAGGTTAGTAATGGAATGGGAGGCCTCCTAGAAAGACCAGGGGCTTAAACTGTAAAGTCATTCCAGGACATCCCACCGACTCCAAGAAGGCCAGATACTCTGAATTGCTGTTTGGGGCATAAGCACAAACACCAGTCAGAGCCTTACTCCTGCAACCCTCAGGAGCAGGGAGGCGACCCTCTGGTTCTCCTGGAGAACTCCAACACGGCGGCGCTCAGCCGGGGGCTCGTGAGTATCCCCACTCCCGCCTGGCGCCTCTCACCCTGGACAACTCCAGGAAAGGACAAAGTCCAATCTTCTCCAGGAGCTTGGTTCCAGAGCCAGTGTTGTGCGTGGAGGTGAGGCCAACTATATCTAGCTGGTACCGCTCCACCTCCTGCACCAGCTCCTCTATATCTAGCTGGTACCGCTCCACCTCCCGCACCAGCTCCTCTATATCTAGCTGGTACCGCTCCAACTCATGCACCAGCTCAACTATATCTAGATGGTACCACTCCACCTCCTGCACCAGCTCCATTATATCTAGCTGGTACCGCTCCACCTCCTGCACCAGCTCAACTATATCTAGCTGGTACCGCTCTACCTCCACCTCCACCTCCTGCACCAGCTCAACTATATCTAGCTGGTACCGCTCCACCTCCACCTCCAGCTCCTGCACCAGCTCAACTATATCTAGCTAGTACCGCTCCACCGCCTGCACCAGCTCCACTATATTTAGCTGGTACCGCTCCACCTCCTGCACCAGCTCCACTATATCTAGCTGGTACCGCTCCACCTCCTGCACCAGCTCCTCTATATCTAGCTGGTACTGCTCCACCCGCTCCGGCTCTTTCCCCGCTAGCAAGGTGACGTTCTATGTCCCTAGTGCTCGTCTATGCTGCCGGTGATCGGCTCGCCCAGGCCTCCTGCCCGGTCTACATAGCACCCGACCCCGATGCTTATCCCTGTGGGTGGTGGGTCCCTGCGGGTGGTGGGTCCACAGGATGGCTGCTCCATGATGTTTCTTCGGGCTGAGCCCAACCGGGCCCCATGGGTGAAGGCCCGGCCACCAGACGCTCGCCGGCGAGCTCTCCTCCTGGTTCTGGCTCCGGGAGGGGTTCCCGGTTTCCCTGGTCCGGGCGAGGTGGCTGAGGACCGTGGGCTGCTGTTCATCGGGGTTTTTGAACCGCTCTTAGTCTGGGCTCTCCCCTGAGACCTGTTGCCTTGGAGACCCTACCAGGGGCTGATGCCCAACAACATAGCTCCCAGGATCACTGAGCTACTCAAACTCCTCCACCACGTTAAGGTGGAGGTTCGCGGAGAATGATTCATTCATTCATCATTCATCATTCATTCATCATTCATTCATTCATCATTCACCATCATTCATTCATCATTCACCCTCATTCACCATTCATTCATCATTCATTCATCATTCACCAGTCACCATTCATCATTCATTCATCATTCACTATTCATCATTCACCATTCACCATCATTCATAATTAATCTTTCATCATTCATTCATCATTCATTCAGTCATTCATCATTCATTCATCATTAATTCATCATTAATTCATCATTAATTCATCATTCACCCTCATTCACCGTTCATTCATCTTTCATCATCATTTATCATTCATTCATCATTCATTCATCATTCATTCACCATTCATTCATTCATCATTCACCATTCATCATTCATTCATCATTCATTCATCATTCATTCATTCATTCATTCATTCATTCATCATTCATTCATTCATTCAGCATTCATCGTTCATTCACCCATCTGTACAAACGTCACTTACTCAGTCACTCACTCATCATTCATCCATTCATCCATCTGTCTGTCCCGTCCAGGGTTAGGTTTTTTACTGTGTCCTGCTGTCTTACTGACTAGTACCTGTCTGTCTGTCTGTGTCCAGGCCCTCCTTTCTCCTGCTGTCTTACTGACTGGTACCTGTCTGTCTGTCTGTGTCCAGGCCCTCCTTTCTCCTGCTGTCTTATTGACTGGTACCTGTCTGCCTGTCTGTGTCCAGGCCCTCCTTGCTCCTGCTGTCTTACTGACTGGTACCTGTCTGTCTGTCTGTGTCCAGGCCCTCCTTCCTCCTGCTGTTTTACTGACTGGTACCTGTCTGTCTGTCTGTGTCCAGGCCCTCCTTCCTCCTGCTGTCTTACTGACTGGTACCTGTCTGTCTGTCTGTGTCCAGGCCCTCCTTCCTCCTGCTGTCCGTCCCCTCGGTCCCACAGGAGCTCCGTCTCTCCTTTGTCCTCCAGGCCTCCAGGAGGTGCAAGGCACATGGAGCTGGACCTTTCCCCCAGCCGAGGCCCTTCTCCACGGGCAGAGAGCTGCGGAGACGGCCCTGATAGAGGAGGAGCGTCCGGAGCTCCTGGTAGCCCTGGTGACAGGTGAGATGTAGTCCCGCCCCCAGGAGACACCTGGTCAGCCCTGGTGACAGGTGAGATGTAGTCCCGCCCCCAGGAGACACCTGGTCAGCCCTGGTGACAGGTGAGATGTAGTCCCGCCCCCAGGAGACACCTGGTCAGCCCTGGTGACAGGTGAGATGTAGTCCCGCCCCCAGGAGACACCTGGTCAGCCCTGGTGACAGGTGAGATGTAGTCCCGCCCCCAGGAGACACCTGGTCAGCCTTGGTGACAGGTGAGATGTAGTCCCGCCCCCATGAGACACCTGGTCAGCCCTGGTGACAGGTGAGATGTAGTCCCGCCCCCAGGAGACACCTGGTCAGCCCTGGTGACAGGTGAGATGTAGTCCCGCCCCCAGGAGACACCTGGTCAGCCCTGGTGACAGGTGAGATGTAGTCCCGCCCCCATGAGACACCTGGTCAGCCCTGGTGACAGGTGAGATGTAGTCCCGCCCCCAGGAGACACCTGGTCAGCCCTGGTGACAGGTGAGATGTAGTCCCGCCCCCAGGAGACACCTGGTCAGCCCTGGTGACAGGTGAGATGTAGTCCCGCCCCCAGGAGACACCTGGTCAGCCCTGGTGACAGGTGAGATGTAGTCCCGCCCCCAGGAGACACCTGGTCAGCCCTGGTGACAGGGGAGATGTAGTCCCGCCCCCAGGAGACACCTGGTCAGCCCTGGTGACAGGTGAGATGTAGTCCCGCCCCCAGGAGACACCTGGTCAGCCCTGGTGACAGGTGAGATGTAGTCCCGCCCCCAGGAGACACCTGGTCAGCCCTGGTGACAGGTGAGATCTGGAGCTTCAGCTTCAGCCGACATCTAAACATTAATATGACAATCAGAACAATTGTGTAATGTCTGTAAATTGAACATCATTAACGACGATTAAGTCTCGTATTAATGAGACTCAACCAGATTATTTAACACCTGAATAATTAATTATATTCACACTTTCTGAAATGTTTGGAGGAGATTTATTAAGAAGTTTATTGCTTTTCATTACTTTCTGTAATTCAGGTGTTTTTCTTTTGTCTCTTTTTGATGCTTTTCAGATGAATTGTGTGCAGCAGTTTGAAATGTGACCTATTAGATTTAGATTTGATTTCATTAGTTGGAGTTGGAATGAGGAGACAGAAATAGAACGATAGTAGAGCTGATGAGAAGCAGCTGATATTATAAAAGACAGAGTGTCTTATTTACTCTCTTTATTACGCGTCTGACCTTTAAGGTGAGACGAGAGATTACAGCTGCTTATTAAAGCCTGCTGCATGTGAGGGAACACCTGACCTGCAGGTGATGATGTCACAGGGTCCCGACCAATCACAGCCTCTCTGACCAGCAGCTGACCTGCTGCAGAGGAATACTCCCATCTGGTCTCTGTACTTATTGAGTATTCATGTACAAAGAAGTACCAGCGTACAAGTACCTGAATCTGAGGACGACCTTTAACCTCTGGGTCACTAAAGAAGTGCATAACCCTCCTCTTCCTCCTCTTCCTCCTCTTCCTCCTCTCCCTCCTCCTCCTCTCTCCCTCCTCTTCCTTCTCTTCCTTCTCTCCCTGCTCTTCCTCCTCTCCCTCCTCTCCTTCCTCTCCCTCTTCCTCTTCCTCTCCCTCCTCTCCTTCCTCTTCCTGCTCTCCCTCCTCTTCCTCCTCTCCCTCCTCTTCTTCCTCTCCCTCTTCCTCTTCCTCTCCCTCCTCTCCTTCCTCTTCCTCCTCTCCCTCCTCTTCCTCCTCTCCCTCCTCTTCTTCCTCTCCCTCTTCCTCTCCCTCCTCTCCTTCCTCTCCCTTCTCTCCCTCCTCTTCATCCTCTCCCTCCTCTCCCTGCTCTCCCTCCTCTCCCTCCTCTTCCTCTTCTCCTTCCTCTTCTTCCTCTCCCTCCTCTTCCTCCTCTCCTTCCTCTCCTTCCTCTTCTTCCTCTTCCTCTTCCTCTTCCTCTCCTTCCTCTTCTTCCTCTTCCTCTTCCTCTCCTTCCTCTCCCTTCTCTCCCTCCTCTTCTTCCTCTCCCTCTTCTCCCTCTTCTTCCTCCTCTCCCTCCTCTCCCTTCTCTCCCTCCTCTTCCTCTTCTTCCTCCTCTTCTTCCTCTCCCTCCTCTCCTTCCTCTCCCTCCTCTCCCTCCTCTTCTTCCTCTCCCTCTTCTTCCTCCTCTTCTTCCTCTTCTTCCTCTCCCTCCTCTTCCTCTTCCTCCTCTCCCTCTTCTCCCTCCTCTTCTTCCTCTCCTTCTTCTCCCTCCTCTTCTTCCTCTCCCTCTTCTTCCTCCTCTTCTTCCTCTCCCTCTTCTTCCTCCTCTTGTTCCTCTCCCTCTTCTTCCTCCTCTTCTTCCTCTCCCTCCTCTTCTTCCTCTCCCTCTTCTTCCTCCTCTTCTTCCTCTCCCTCTTCTTCCTCCTCTTGTTCCTCTCCCTCTTCTTCCTCCTCTTCTTCCTCCTCTTCTTCCTCTCCCTCTTCTTCCTCCTCTTCTTCCTCCTCTTCCTCCTCTCCCTCTTCTTCCTCCTCTTCTTCCTCTCCCTCCTCTTCTTCCTCCTCTTCTTCCTCTCCCTCCTCTCCCTCTTCTTCCTCCTCTTCTTCCTCTTCCTCCTCTTCTTCTTCCTCCTCTTCTTCTCTCCCTCCTCTTCTTCCTCCTCTTCTTCCTCTCCTCTCTCCCTCTTCTTCCTCCTCTTCTTCCTCTTCCTCCTCTTCTTCCTCTCTCTTCTTCCTCTCCCTCCTCTCCCTCCTCTTCCTCCTCTTCTTCCTCCTCTCCCTCTTCTTCCTCCTCTTCTTCCTCTTTCTCCTCTCCCTCTCTCCCACTCACATGCACTCACATGCACTCACATGCACTCACATACACTAAAAGGCCCACTCACATGCACTCACATGCACTCACATGCACTCACATACACTAAAAGGCCCACTCACATGCACTCACATGCACTCACATACACTAAAAGGCCCACTCACATGCACTCACATGCACTCACATGCACTCACATACACTAAAAGGCCCACTCACATGCACTCACGTGCACTAAAAGGCCCACTCACATGCACTAAAAGGCCCACTCACATGCACTCACGTGCACTAAAAGGCCCACTCACATGCACTCACATGCACTAAAAGCCCACTCACATGCACTAAAAGCCCACTCACATGCACTAAAAGGCCCACTCACATGCACTAAAAGCCCACTCACATGCACTAAAAGGCCCACTCACATGCACTAAAAGGCCCACTCACATACACTAAAAGCCCACTCACATGCACTAAAAGGCCCACTCACATGCACTCACAATACTAAAGGCCCACTCACATGCACTAAAAGCCCACTCACATGCACTAAGAGCCCACTCACATGCATAAAGGCCCACTCACATACACTAAAGCCCACTCACATGCACTAAAAGGCCCACTCACATGCACTCACATACACAAAAGGCCCACTCACATGCACTAAAAGGCCCACTCACATGCACTCACATACACTAAAAGGCCCACTCACATGCACTCACATGCACTAAAAGCCCACTCACATGCACTAAAAGGCCCACTCACATGCACTAAGCCCACTCACATGCACTAAAAGGCCCACTCACATGCACTAAAAGCCCACTCACATGCCCACTCACATGCACCACTCACATACACTAAGCCCACTCACATGCACTAAGGCCCACTCACATGCACTCACATACACTAAAAGCCCACTCACATGCACTAAAAGGCCCACTCACATGCACTAAAAGGCCCACTCACATACACTAAAAGGCCCACTCACATGCACTAAAAGGCCCACTCACATACACTAAAAGCCCACTCACATGCACTAAAAGGCCCACTCACATGCACTAAAAGGCCCACTCACATACACTAAAAGCCCACTCACATGCACTAAAAGGCCCACTCACATGCACTAAAAGGCCCACTTACATGCACTAAAAGGCCCACTCACATGCACTCACATACACTAAAAGGCCCACTCACATGCACTCACATGCACTAAAAGGCCCACTCACATGCACTAAAAGGCCCACTCACATGCACTCACGTGCACTAAAAGGCCCACTCACATGCACTAAAAGGCCCACTCACATGCACTCACGTGCACTAAAAGGCCCACTCACATGCACTAAAAGGCCCACTCACGTGCACTCACATACACTAAAAGCCCACTCACATGCACTAAAAGGCCCACTCACATGCACTAAAAGGCTCACTCACATGCACTCACGTGCACTAAAAGGCCCACTCACATGCACTAAAAGGCCCACTCACGTGCTCTCACATACACTAAAAGGCCCACTCACATGCACTAAAAGGCCCACTCACATGCACTCACATACACTAAAAGGCCCACTCACATGCACTCACATGCACTAAAAGGCCCACTCACATGCACTAAAAGCCCACTCACATGCACTAAAAGGCCCACTCACATGCACTCACACGCACTAAAAGGCCCACTCACATGCACTCACATGCACTAAAAGCCCACTCACATGCACTAAAAGCCCACTCACATGCACTAAAAGGCCCACTCACATGCACTCACATACACTAAAAGGCCCACTCACATGCACTCACATGCACTAAAAGGCCCACTCACATGCACTCACATGCACTAAAAGGCCCACTCACATGCACTCACGTGCACTAAAAGGCCCACTCACATGCACTCACGTGCACTAAAAGGCCCACTCACATACACTAAAAGGCCCACTCACATGCACTCACATACACTAAAAGGCCCACTCACATGCACTCACATACACTAAAAGGCCCACTCACATGCACTAAAAGGCCCACTCACATGCACTCACGTGCACTAAAAGGCCCACTCACATACACTAAAAGGCCCACTCACATGCACTCACATGCACTCACATACACTAAAAGGCCCACTCACATACACTAAAAGGCCCACTCACATGCACTCACATGCACTCACATGCACTAAAAGGCCCACTCACATACACTAAAAGGCCCACTCACATGCACTCACATACACTAAAAGGCCCACTCACATGCACTCACATGCACTCACATGCACTCACATGCACTCACATACACTAAAAGGCCCACTCACATGCACTCACATGCACTCACATACACTAAAAGGCCCACTCACATGCACTCACATACACTAAAAGACCCACTCACATGCACTCACGTGCACTAAAAGGCCCACTCACATGCACTAAAAGGCCCACTCACATGCACTCACATGCACTAAAAGGCCCACTCACATGCACTAAAAGGCCCACTCACATGCACTAAAGGCCCACTCACATGCACTCACATGCAAAAGCCCACTCACATGCACTAAGCCCACTCATGCACTAAAGCCCACTCACATGCACTAAAAGCCCACTCACATGCACTAAAAGGCCACTCACATGCACTAAAGGCCCTCACATGCACTAAAAGGCCCACTCACATACACTAAAGCCCCTCACATACTAAAATCCACTCATGCACTAAAGGCCCACTCACATGCACTAAAGGCCCACACTCACATACACTAAAAGGCCCACTCACATGCACTAAAGGCCCACTCACATGCACTCACATACACTAAAAGGCCCACTCACATGCACTAAAGGCCCACTCACATGCACTCTGACCACTAAAAGCCACTCACATGCACTAAAAGGCCCACTCACATGCACTAAAAGGCCCACTCACATACACTAAAGCACTCACGTGCACTAAAAGGCCCACTCACATGCACTAAAAGGCCCACTCACATGCACTCACATGCACTAAAAGCCCACTCACATGCACTAAAAGGCCCACTCACATGCACTAAAAGCCCACTCACATTCACTAAAAGGCCCACTCACATGCACTCACATGCACTCACATACACTAAAAGGCCCACTCACATGCACTCACATGCACTCACATACACTAAAAGGCCCACTCACATGCACTCACGTGCACTAAAAGGCCCACTTACATGCACTAAAAGGCCCACTCACATGCACTCACATACACTAAAAGGCCCACTCACATGCACTCAC
>JACSYO010000188.1:0-17855 GCA_016806645.1 Ophiodon elongatus | reverse complement strand
CAGATATCACTGTTACCATGATGTCAGATATCACTGTTACCATGACGTCACACTGTTACCATGACATCAGACACTGTTACCATGACATCAGACACTGTTACCATGACATCAGACACTGTTACCATGACGTCACTGTTACATCACCTGATCAATCACCTGATCAGGGTGTGTACCTTGGACTGGTCGGCTCTGCTGTAGTGATGAAAGTACAGGTTGAAGTGTTTGTTCCACTCAGGTCGTAGTTCATAGAGACCTCGACCCGTCACACCTGGTTTCCTGTTGACACAGTGGATCTGGATTAGATCTCTTTCAGATCAACTATAGATCTGTAGTAGATCTCTTTCAGATCAACGATAGATCTGTAGTAGATCTCATTATAGATCAACTATAGATCTGTAGTAGATCTCTTTCAGATCAACTATAGATCTGTAGTAGATCTCTTTCAGATCAACTATAGATCTGTAGTAGATCTCTTTTTCAGATCAACTATAGATCTGTAGTAGATCTCTTTAAGATCAACTATAGATCTGTAGTAGATCTCTTTCAGATCAACTATAGATCTGTAGTAGATCTCATTATAGATCAACTATAGATCTGTAGTAGATCTCTTTCAGATCAACTATAGATCTGTAGTAGATCTCTTTCAGATCAACGATAGATCTGTAGTAGATCTCTTTAAGATCAACTATAGATCTGTAGTAGATCTCATTAAGATCAACGATAGATCTGTAGTAGATCTCATTATAGATCAACTATAGATCTGTAGTAGATCTCATTATAGATCAACGATAGATCTGTAGTAGATCTCATTATAGATCAACTATAGATCTGTAGTAGATCTCATTATAGATCAACGATAGATCTGTAGTAGATCTCATTATAGATCAACTATAGATCTGTAGTAGATCTCATTATAGATCAACGATAGATCTGTAGTAGATCTCATTATAGATCAACTATAGATCTGTAGTAGATCTCATTATAGATCAACTATAGATCTGTAGTAGATCTCATTATAGATCAACTATAGATCTGTAGTAGATCTCATTATAGATCAACTATAGATCTGTAGTAGATCTCATTATAGATCAACTATAGATCTGTAGTAGATCTCATTATAGATCAACTATAGATCTGTAGTAGATCTCATTATAGATCAACTATAGATCTGTAGTAGATCTCATTATCAACCCATTGCTCCATAGGACTTATGTTAAATCTGACCCCTAACCCACTGCTCCATAGAACCCATGCTCCAGACTCTATGTTAAATCTGACCCCTAACCCACTGCTCCATAGGACTCTATGTTAAATCTGACCCCTAACCCACTGCTCCATAGGACTCTGTTAAATCTGACCCCTAACCCACTGCTCCATAGGACTCTATGTTAAATCTGACCCCTAACCCACTGCTCCATAGGACTCTATGTTAAATCTGACCCCTAACCCACTGCTCCATAGGACTCTATGTTAAATCTGACCCCTAACCCACTGCTCCATAGGACTCTATGTTAAATCTGAACCTTTTCTCACAGGAAGCAGACGGGACCACTTTTATAACTCTGAAGCTCATATTTAACAACACAAACATGGTGGTCAGGTGGACGACTATTTAAGGTGGACTGATGGTGGTCAGGTGGACGACTATTTAAGGTGGACTGATGGTTGTCATGTGGATGACTATTTAAGGTGGACTGATGGTGGTCAGGCGTCTTTAAGGTGGACTGATGGTTGTCAGATGTATTTAAGGTGGACTGATGGTGGTCAGGTGGACGACTATTTAAGGTGGACTGATGGTTGTCAGGTGGATGACTATTTAAGGTGGACTGATGGTGGTCAGGTGTCTTTAAGGTGGACTGATGGTTGTCAGATGTATTTAAGGTGGACTGATGGTGGTCAGGTGGACGACTATTTAAGGTGGACTGATGGTTGTCAGGTGTATTTAAGGTTGACTGATGGTGGTCAGGTGTAGTTAAGGTGGACTGATGGTGTTCAGAGTATTTAAGGTGGGCTGATGGTTGTCAGATGGACGACTATTTAAGGTGGACTGATGGTGGTCAGGTGTCTTTAAGGTGGACTGATGGTGTTCAGAGTATTTAAGGTGGACTGATGGTTGTCAGGTGGATGACTATTTAAGGTGGACTGATGGTTGTCAGGTGGATGACTATTTAAGGTGGACTGATGGTTGTCAGGTGTATTTAAGGTGGAGTGATGGTTGTCAGGTGGATGAGTATTTAAGGTAGACTGATGGTTGTCAGGTGGATTTAAGGTGGACTGATGGTTGTCAGGTGGATGAGTATTTAAGATGGACTGATGGTTGTCAGGTGGATGAGTATTTAAGGTAGACTGATGGTTGTCAGGTGGATTTAAGGTGGACTGATGTTGTCAGGTGGATGAGTATTTAAGGTGGACTGATGGTTGTCAGGTTGATGAGTATTTAAGGTAGACTGATGGTTGTCAGGTGGATTTAAGGTGGACTGATGGTTGTCAGGTGTATTTAAGGTGGACTGATGGTTGTCAGGTGGATTTAAGGTGGACTGATGGTTGTCAGGTGTATTTAAGGTGGACTGATGGTTGTCAGATGTATGACTATTTAAGGTGGATGAGTATTTAAGGTGGACTGATGGTTGTTGAGTCGATGAGTATTTAAGGTGGACTGATGGTTGTTAGGTGGATTTGTGTTTAACATGGTGGTGTTGAAGGAAACTGACTTGAATGATGCGACGCTGTCGATGACTCTTTCCAGACCCGTCTCTTTGTTCCCCTGAAGAGGAAAAAAAAACACATGAAGTAATTGTAGGTAAACAGACAGACAGGTAATCAGACAGACGGGTAATCAGACAGACGGGTGATCAGACAGACGGGCGAACAGACAGACAGGTGAACAGGCAGACAGGTGAACAGACAGACAGGTGAACAGGCAGACAGGTGAACAGGCAGACAGGTGAACAGACAGACAGGTGAACAGACAGACAGGTGAACACTCACATTCTCTGGCAGAGCCTTCACCAGCTCGCTGTGAGCCATCGGTCTGATTGACAGCTGATGGATGATTTCTCTTCTGACCTCATCAAAGGGCTCCACCTGGCCGACGCCCGACACGTAGCGCTCACCTGTAGCATGCACAGGTAACCTGGTTTATACCCGGTTTATACCCGGTTTATACCCGGTTTATATCTGGTTTATACCCTCAGGGTGAGGGTGAGGGTGAGGGTCAGGGTGAGGGTGAGGGTCAGGGTGAGGGTGAGGGTGAGGGTGAGGGTCAGGGTGAGGGTCAGGGTGAGGGTGAGAGTCAGGGTGAGGGTGAGGGTGAGGGTGAGGGTCAGGGCGAGGGTGAGGGTGAGAGTCAGGGTGAGGGTGAGGGTCAGGGCGAGGGTGAGGGTCAGGGTGAGAGTCAGGGTGAGGGTGAGGGTGAGGGTCAGGGCGAGGGTGAGGGTCAGGGTGAGGGTGAGAGTCAGGGTGAGGGTTAGGGTGAGGGTGAGGGTCAGGGTGAGGGTGAGAGTCAGGGTGAGGGTTAGGGTGAGGGTGAGAGTCAGGGTGAGGGTTAGGGTGAGGGTGAGGGTCAGGGTGAGGGTCAGGGTGATGGTGAAGGTGAGGGTGAGGGTCAGGGTGAGAGTCAGGGTTAGGGTGAGGGTCAGGGTGAGGGTGAGAGTCAAGGTGAGGGTGAGGGTGAGGGTCAGGGTGAGGGTCAGGGTGAGGGTGAGGGTGAGAGTCAGGGTGAGGGTGAGGGTGAGGGTCAGGGTGAGGGTGAGGGTGAGGGTCAGGGTGAGGGTCAGGGTGAGGGTGAGGGTGAGGGTCAGGGCGAGGGTGAGGGTCAGGGTGAGGGTGAGAGTCAGGGTGAGGGTGAGGGTGAGGGTCAGGGTGAGGGTGAGGGTGAGGGTCAGGGCGAGGGTGAGGGTCAGGGTGAGGGTGAGAGTCAGGGTGAGGGTGAGGGTCAGGGTGATGGTGAAGGTGAGGGTGAGGGTCAGGGTGAGAGTCAGGGTCAGGGTGAGGGTGAGGGTCAGGGTGAGGGTGAGGGTGAGAGTCAAGGTGAGGGTGAAGGTGAGGGTGAGGGTCAGGGTGAGGGTCAGGGCGAGGGTGAGGGTGAGGGTCAGGGTGAGGATGAGGGTGAGGGTCAGGGCGAGGGTGAGGGTCAGGGTGAGGGTGAGAGTCAGGGTGAGGGTGAGGGTTAGGGTGAGGGTGAGGGTCAGGGTGAGGGTCAGGGTGAGGGTGAGAGTCAGGGTGATGGTGAAGGTGAGGGTGAGGGTGAGGGTCAGGGTGATGGTGAAGGTGAGGGTGAGGGTCAGGGTGATGGTGAAGGTGAGGGTGAGGGTCAGGGTGAGAGTCAGGGTCAGGGTGAGGGTGAGGGTCAGGGTGAGGGTGAGGGTGAGAGTCAGGGTGAGGGTGAGGGTCAGGGTGAGGGTGAGGGTCAGGGCGAGGGTGAGGGTCAGGGTGAGGGTGAGGGTCAGGGTGAGGGTGAGGGTCAGGGTGAGGGTCAGGGTGAGGGTGAGGGTGAGGGTCAGGGTGAGGGTGAGGGTCAGGGTGAGGGTCAGGGTGAGGGTGAGGGTCAGGGTGAGGGTGAGGGTGAGGGTGAGGGTCAGGGTGAAAATTAGAAAGCAGACTCACCGACCACCATGATGATGAGGTGAAGCATCTCCTCGATCAGAGTGTTGTTCTGCTGGACCACATCCTGTCACACAGTAGAGTTATAGAGTCAGTAGAGTCAGTTATAGAGTCAGTAGAGTCTGTTATAGAGTCAGTAGAGTCTGTTATAGAGTCAGTAGAGTCTGTTATAGAGTCAGTAGAGTCTGTTATAGAGTCAGTAGAGTCTGTTATAGAGTCAGTAGAGTCTGTTATAGAGTCAGTAGAGTCGGTAGAGTCTGTTATAGAGTCAGTAGAGTCTGTTATAGAGTCAGTAGAGTCTGTTATAGAGTCAGTAGAGTATGTTATAGTCAGTAGTCTGTTATAGAGTCAGTAGAGTCTGTTATAGAGTCAGTAGAGTCAGTAGAGTCTGTTATAGAGTCAGTAGAGTCAGTAGAGTCTGTTATAGAGTCAGTAGAGTCTGTTATAGTCAGTAGAGTCTGTTATAGTCAGTAGAGTCAGTTATAGAGTCAGTAGAGTCTGTTATAGAGTCAGTAGAGTCTGTTATAGAGTCAGTAGAGTCTGTTATAGAGTCAGTAGAGTCTGTTATAGTCAGTAGAGTCTGTTATAGAGTCAGTAGAGTCTGTTATAGAGTCAGTAGAGTCAGTAGAGTCTGTTATAGAGTCAGTAGAGTCTGTTATAGAGTCAGTAGAGTCTGTTATAGAGTCAGTAGAGTCTGTTATAGAGTCAGTAGAGTCAGTAGGTATGTTATAGAGTCTGTTATAGAGTCAGTAGAGTCTGTTATAGAGTCAGTAGAGTCTGTTATAGAGTCAGTAGAGTCAGTAGAGTCTGTTATAGAGTCAGTAGAGTCTGTTATAGAGTCTGTTATAGAGTCAGTAGAGTCTGTTATAAGTCAGTAGAGTCTGTTATAGAGTAGTAGAGTCAGTAGAGTCAGTTATAGAGTCAGTAGAGTCAATAGAGTCAGTAGAGTCTGTTATAGAGTCAGTAGAGTCTGTTATAGAGTCAGTAGAGTCAGTAGAGTCTGTTATAGAGTCAGTAGAGTCAGTAGAGTCAGTTATAGAGTCAGTAGAGTCTGTTATAGAGTCAGTAGAGTCAGTAGAGTCTGTTATAGAGTCAGTAGAGTCTGTTATAGAGTCAGTAGAGTCAGTAGAGTCTGTATAGTCAGTAGAGTCTGTTATAGAGTCAGTAGAGTCAGTAATGTTATAGTCAGTAGAGTCTGTTATAGAGTCAGTAGAGTCTGTTATAGAGTCAGTAGAGTCTGTTATAGAGTCAGTAGAGTCTGTTATAGATCAGTAGTCTGTTATAGAGTCAGTAGAGTCAGTAGAGTCTGTTATAGAGTCAGTAGAGTCTGTTATAGAGTCAGTAGAGTATGTTATAGTCAGTAGTCTGTTATAGAGTCAGTAGAGTCTGTTATAGAGTCAGTAGAGTCAGTAGAGTCTGTTATAGAGTCAGTAGAGTCAGTAGAGTCTGTTATAGAGTCAGTAGAGTCTGTTATAGTCAGTAGAGTCTGTTATAGTCAGTAGAGTCAGTTATAGAGTCAGTAGAGTCTGTTATAGAGTCAGTAGAGTCTGTTATAGAGTCAGTAGAGTCTGTTATAGAGTCAGTAGAGTCTGTTATAGTCAGTAGAGTCTGTTATAGAGTCAGTAGAGTATGTTATAGAGTCAGTAGAGTCAGTAGAGTCTGTTATAGAGTCAGTAGAGTCTGTTATAGAGTCAGTAGAGTATGTTATAGAGTCAGTAGAGTATGTTATAGAGTCAGTAGAGTCAGTAGAGTATGTTATAGAGTCTGTTATAGAGTCAGTAGAGTCTGTTATAGAGTCAGTAGAGTCTGTTATAGAGTCAGTAGAGTCAGTAGAGTCTGTTATAGAGTCAGTAGAGTCTGTTATAGAGTCTGTTATAGAGTCAGTAGAGTCTGTTATATAGTCAGTAGAGTCTGTTATAGAGTTAGTAGAGTCAGTAGAGTCTGTTATAGTCTGCAGAGTCAGTAGAGTCAATAGAGTCATTAGAGTCTGTTATAGAATCAGTAGAGTCTGTTATAGAGTCAGTAGAGTCAGTAGAGTCTGTTATAGAGTCAGTAGAGTCAGTAGAGTCTGTTATAGAGTCAGTAGAGTCTGTTATAGAGTCAGTAGAGTCAGTAGAGTCTGTTATAGAGTCTGTAGAGTCTGTTATAGAGTCAGTAGAGTCAGTAGAGTCTGGTATAGTCAGTATAGTCTGTTATAGAGTCAGTAGAGTCAGTAGAGTCTGTTATAGTCAGTAGAGTCTGTTATAGAGTCAGTAGAGTCTGTTATAGAGTCTGTAGAGTATGTTATAGAGTCAGTAGAGTCTGTTATAGAATCAGTAGTCTGTTATAGAGTCAGTAGAGTCAGTAGAGTCTGGTATAGAGTCAGTAGAGTCAGTACCTTGTTAGCCTCTCTGAATCTCTTCCTGCAGTCTGTTATAGAGTCAGTAGAGTCAGTAGAGTCAGTAGAGTCTGGTATAGAGTCAGTAGAGTCTGTTATAGAGTCAGTAGAGTCAATAGAGTCAGTACCTTGTTAGCCTCTCTGAATCTCTTCCTGCAGTCTGTTATAGAGTCAGTAGAGTCAGTAGAGTCAATAGAGTCAGTAGAGTCAGTACCTTGTTAGCCTCTCTGAATCTCTTCCTGCAGTCTGTTATTGAGTCAGTAGAGTCAGTAGAGTCAGTACCTTGTTAGCCTCTCTGAATCTCTTCCTGCAGTCTGTTATAGAGTCAGTAGAGTCAGTAGAGTCAATAGAGTCAGTAGAGTCAGTACCTTGTTAGCCTCTCTGAATCTCTTCCTGCAGTCTGTTATAGAGTCAGTAGAGTCAGTAGAGTCAATAGAGTCAGTAGAGTCAGTACCTTGTTAGCCTCTCTGAATCTCTTCCTGCAGTCTGTTATAGAGTCAGTAGAGTCAGTAGAGTCAATAGAGTCAGTAGAGTCAGTACCTTGTTAGCCTCTCTGAATCTCTTCCTGCAGTCTGTTATAGAGTCAATAGAGTCAGTAGAGTCAGTACCTTGTTAGCCTCTCTGAATCTTTTCCTGCAGTCTGTTATAGAGTCAGTAGAGTCAGTAGAGTCAATAGAGTCAGTAGAGTCAGTACCTTGTTAGCCTCTCTGAATGTCTTCCTGCAGTCTGTTATAGAGTCAGTAGAGTCAGTAGAGTCAATAGAGTCAGTAGAGTCAGTACCTTGTTAGCCTCTCTGAATCTCTTCCTGCAGTCTGCGGAGCTGAAAAAGTGAAAGAGTTCGAATCGACTGAGAAGGATCATCAGGAAGTGGTTAGGATCCATCATGGCCGCTCCGGTCTGGAAGAGAGAGAGACTTCAGGACCACACAGATATTATTATTATTATTATTATTATTATTGCTATTATTACTACAGGTAGAATAGTCTGCTACCTGCAGCATGACCACGTCCTTGTCGAACATCTCCACTCGGCACTTTACGTTGTGATAATAATAAATCTGAAATACACAACAAGACAACTTCATTCATAAATCATGGAGAGAAGGAGTTATGAATCAGTGACGTAGACTCACTACATAGAGTCATGTATTAGTGTGTTCTGTGATAATGTTATGAATCAGTGACGTAGACTCACTACATAGAGTCATGTATTAGTCTGTGGCACCAGACAGCGGAGGGGGAGTTCGATCAGGAGGGGGGGGCTGAGTTCCCCCTGAACACACACACACACACACACACACACACACACACACACACACACACACACACACACACACACACACACACACGTCAATCACCTTGTAGCCCCGCCCTAATGCATACCCTGCTTTATGGTCTGGAGAGACCTGTCAATTACCTTGTAGCCCCGCCCTAATGCATACCCTGCTTTATGGTCTGGAGAGACCTGTCAATTACCTTGTAGCCCCGCCCTAATGCATACCCTGCTTTATGGTCTGGAGAGACCTGTCAATCACCTTGTAGCCCCGCCCTAATGCATACCCTGCTTTATGGTCTGGAGAGACCTGTCAATCACCTTGTAGCCCCGCCCTAATGCATACCCTGCTTTATGGTCTGGAGAGACCTGTCAATTACCTTGTAGCCCCGCCCTAATGCATACCCTGCTTTATGGTCTGGAGAGACCTGTCAATCACCTTGTAGCCCCGCCCTAATGCATACCCTGCTTTATGGTCTGGAGAGACCTGTCAATCACCTTGTAGCCCCGCCCTAATGCATACCCTGCTTTATGGTCTGGAGAGACCTGTCAATCACCTTGTAGCCCCGCCCTAATGCATACCCTGCTTTATGGTCTGTTAGAGCAGCGATTTTCAACCAGGTGTGCCGTGGGAAAATGTCCAATTTCACTTAATCGGTCCAAAAAAATATTATTTAGTTGTTCCTGACGCGGCTAACGAAGTAGCTAAAGTCTCTCAGATAACACAATAACAGACGTCTTGGTGACGTGTCTGCAGACATCGACAGCGTTGTTTTGGAAAAGTTGTACATCAGTGGGAAATTGTCAGCATATCTGCTGTTTATGCTACAATGTGACATTTTGTAAGTTTTTGGTTGTTGGTGTGCCGCGGCTCAAAAAAGGTTGAAAAATACTGTGTTAGAGACCTGTCAATCACCTTGTAGTCCCGCCCTAAAGCATACCCTGCTTTATGGTCTGTTAGAGACCTGTCAATCACTTTGTAGCCCCGCCCTAAAGCATACCCTGCTTTATGGTCTGTTAGAGACCTGTCAATCACCTTGTAGCCCCGCCCTAAAGCATCCCCTCTTTATGGTCTGTTAGAGACCTGTCAATCACCTTGTAGCCCCGCCCTAAAGCATACCCTGTTTTATGTGACTCTAAATTAATAATAATTTACAAAATGAACATCATGCTGTATTGAAGCAGACTTGAAACTAGAGATTGAGACAGACCAGATGAAGCAGACAGACAGGTTACTGACCAGAGGAAGCAGACAGACAGGAGGAAGCAGACAGACAGGAGAAAGCAGACAGACAGGTTACTAACCAGAGGAAGCAGACAGACAGGAGGAAGAAGACAGACAGGTTACTAACCAGAGAAAGCAGACAGACAGGTTACTGACCAGAGGAAGCAGACAGACAGGAGGAAGCAGACAGACAGGTTACTAACCAGATGAAGCAGACAGACAGGTTACTGACCAGAGGAAGCAGACAGACAGGAGGAAGCAGACAGACAGGTTACTAACCAGATGAAGCAGACAGGCAGGTTACTGACCAGAGGAAGCAGACAGACAGGAGGAAGCAGACAGACAGGTTACTAACCAAAGAAAGCAGACAGACAGGTTACTGATCAGAGGAAGCAGACAGACAGGAGGAAGCAGACAGACAGGTTACTAACCAGAGAAAGCAGACAGACAGGTTACTGACCAGAGGAAGCAGACAGACAGGTTACTAAACAGAGGAAGCACACAGACAGGAGGAAGCAGACAGACAGGAGAAAGCAGACAGACAGGTTACTAACCAGAGGAAGCAGACAGACAGGAGGAAGAAGACAGACAGGTTACTAACCAGAGGAAGCAGACAGACAGGTTACTAACCAGAGGAAGCAGACAGACAGGAGGAAGCAGACAGACAGGTTACTAACCAGAGGAAGCAGACAGACAGGTTACTAACCAGAGGAAGCAGACAGACAGGTTACTAACCAGAGGAAGCAGACAGACAGGAGGAAGCAGACAGAAAGGTTACTAACCAGAGGAAGCAGACAGACAGGAGGAAGCAGACAGACAGGTTACTAACCAGAGGAAGCAGACAGACAGGAGGAAGCAGACAGACAGGTTACTAACCAGAGGAAGCTGTTCAGGAAAACGAGACGCAACTTGTGTCCTGCTGAGGAGAACATGAAGACCTGAGGACAGAGACATGTGGACATGTTGACACTGTGTGTAACAGTGTGTAACAGTGTGTAACAGTGTGTGTAACAGTGTGTAACAGTGTGTAACGGTGTGTGTAACTGTGTGTAACAGTGTGTGTAACAGTGTGTAACGGTGTGTGTAACTGTGTGTAACAGTGTGTGTAACAGTGTGTGTGTAACTGTGTGTAACTGTGTGTGTAACAGTGTGTGTAACAGTGTGTAACAGTGTGTAACTGTGTGTAACTGTGTGTAACAGTGTGTGTAACGGTGTGTAACAGTGTGTGTAACTGTGTGTAACAGTGTGTGTAACGGTGTGTAACAGTGTGTGTAACAGTGTGTGTAACAGTGTGTAACTGTGTGTAACTGTGTGTGTAACTGTGTGTGTAACTGTGTGTAACAGTGTGTAACAGTGTGTGTAACAGTGTGTGTAACAGTGTGTAACTGTGTGTAACTGTGTGTGTAACTGTGTGTAACAGTGTGTAACAGTGTGTGTAACAGTGTGTAACTGTGTGTAACAGTGTGTGTAACAGTGTGTGACAGTGTGTAACAGTGTGTAACAGTGTGTGTAACTGTGTGTGTAACTGTGTGTGTAACCGTGTGTGTAACCGTGTGTAACAGTGTGTAACAGTGTGTAACTGTGTGTGTAACTGTGTGTAACCGTGTGTAACAGTGTGTAACTGTGTGTGTAACTGTGTGTAACAGTGTGTAACAGTGTGTAACTGTGTGTAACAGTGTGTGTGTAACAGTGTGTAACAGTGTGTGTAACAGTGTGTGTAACAGTGTGTGTAACAGTGTGTAACAGTGTGTAACAGTGTGTGTAACAGTGTGTGTAACAGTGTGTAACAGTGTGTGTAACTGTGTGTAACAGTGTGTGTAACAGTGTGTGTAACTGTGTGTAACAGTGTGTGTAACAGTGTGTAACAGTGTGTGTAACTGTGTGTAACAGTGTGTAACAGTGTGTGTCACTGTGTGTAACACTGTGTGTAACAGTGTGTAACAGTGTGTGTAACAGTGTGTAACTGTGTAACAGTGTGTGTAACAGTGTGTGTAACAGTGTGTAACAGTGTGTGTAACAGTGTGTAACAGTGTGTAACAGTGTGTGTAACAGTGTGTAACAGTGTGTGTAACAGTGTGTAACAGTGTGTGTAACAGTGTGTGTAACTGTGTGTAACAGTGTGTGTAACAGTGTGTAACAGTGTGTGTAACAGTGTGTAACAGTGTGTAACAGTGTGTGTAACAGTGTGTAACAGTGTGTGTAAGTGTGTGTAACAGTGTGTGTAACAGTGTGTGTAACAGTGTGTAACAGTGTGTAACTGTGTGTAACAGTGTGTAACAGTGTGTAACAGTGTGTAACTGTGTGTAACAGTGTGTAACAGTGTGTGTACCACAGCTCACCTGCCAGCAGTCTGCAGACCGGCAGGTGGATGGAGACCTTGTCCTGGGACACCAGGTACCTGAAGGTGTCCACACAGTGACCGGCTGCTCTCAGGCTGACCGGCTGCTCCCCGTCTGGAAGGCTGTGACACAGACTGAGCGCGCTCAGACACTTCCTGTAGGCCTCCATCAGCACGCGCTCCTGAAATACACATTACATTAGACCTGAATGTAAAAGGGGAACCAGGACAACAGCAGCTGTATTAATCATGTACTTTAGTGTGATGTACTTCTATACAGTATGTAGCAGTCTGCAGTATATGTAGTACTTGTATCTCCTATAAGTAGTAGGAGTACAGTCTCACATCAGTGGAGCACCACTCCTGGATCATGGAGATGATGTGAGTCAGTTTCATCTGCAGAGTGAATGCTGCCTCCCACTCTGGCTCCATCTCTATGTGCTGCCCCACCTGTCTCACCACCGGGTCCATACCCTGTAGAGACAGACAGGGTCACAGACAAAGAGAGACAGGTTCAGACAGACAGGTTCAGAGACAGAGAGAGATGGGTTCAGACAGACAGGTTCAGAGAAAGACAGGTTCATTCAGACAGACAGGTATAGACACAGACAGGTATAGACACAGACAGGTATAGAGACAGACAGGTATAGACACATACAGATATAGACACAGACAGGTTCAGTCAGACAGACAGGTATAGAGACAGACAGGTATAGAGACAGACAGGTATAGAGACAGACAGGTTCAGTCAAACAGACAGGTATAGACACACAGGTTCAGTCAGACAGACAGGTATAGAGACAGACAGGTATAGAGACAGACAGGTCTTGGTCACCTGCATACACTTGAGCAGCTCCAGAAAAGCATCCAGACCTTCTAGAAACTTCATTCTGAGCTGGTCGCTCCACTCAGAAGGCCGACTGGTGAGGACGTACCTGAGGACACAGGGAACCAGGTAACCAGGGAACCGGGTAACAGGGTAACAGGGTAACCAGGGAACCAGGTAACAGGGTAACAGGGAACCAGGTAACAGGTAACCAGGTAACAGGGAAACAGGTAACAGGGAACCAGGTAACAGGGAAACAGGGTAACAGGGTAACAGGGAACCAGGTAACAGGGAAACAGGGTAACAGGGAAACAGGTAACAGGGAAACAGGGTAACAGGGAACCAGGTAAGAGGGAAACAGGGTAACCAGGGAACCAGGTAACAGGGTAACCAGGGAACCAGGTAACAGGGAACCGGGTAACAGGGTAACAGGGTAACCAGGGAACCAGGTAACAGGGTAACAGGGTAACCAGGTAACAGGGTAACAGGATAACCAGGTAACAGGGTAACCAGGGAACCAGGTAATAGGGTAACCAGGGTAACCAGGGAACCAGGTAACAGGGTAACCAGGTAACAGGGTAACAGGGAACCAGGTAACAGGGTAACCAGCTAACCAGGTAACAGGGTAACCAGGTAACCGGGTAACCGGGTAACAGGGTAACCAGGGAACCAGGTAACAGGGTAACCAGGGAACCAGGTAACAGGGTAACCAGGGAACCAGGTAACAGGGTAACCAGCTAACCAGGTAACAGGGTAACCAGGTAACAGGGTAACCAGGTAACCAGGTAACAGGGTAACCAGGTAACCAGGTAACAGGGTAACCAGGGAACCAGGTAACAGGTAACCAGGTAACAGGGAAACAGGTAACAGGGAAACAGGTAACAGGGTAACAGGGTAAGCAGGGAACCAGGTAACAGGGTAACAGGGTAACCAGGGAACCAGGTAACAGGAAACCAGGTAACAGGGTAAGCAGGGAACCAGGTAACAGGGTAACAGGGTAACCAGGGAACCAGGTAACAGGGTAACAGGGTAACCAGGGAACCAGGTAACAGGGAACCAGGTAACCAGGGAACCAGGTAACAGGGTAACCAGGGAACCAGGTAAACAGGGTAACCAGGTAACAGGGTAACAGGGAACCAGGTAACAGAGAACCAGGGAACCAGGTAACAGGGTAACCAGGGTAACAGGGTAATCAGGGAACAGGGTAACAGGGTAACAGGGTAATCAGGGAACAGGGTAACCGGGTAACCAGGGAACCAGGTAAACAGGTAAACAGGGTAACCAGGGAACCAGGTAACCAGGGAACTGGTGTCAACAGGTGGGACCAGAGAACTGGTGTCTAATTGGTGCTAACTGGTGTATAACTGGTGTACAACTGGTGTATAACTGGTGTACAACTGGTGTATAACTGGTGTATAACTGGTGTCAACTGGTGTACAACTGGTGTACAACTGGTGTCTAACTGGTGTCCAACTGGTGTATAACTGGTGTATAACTGGTGTATAACTGTGCCAACTGGTGTATAACTGGTGTATAACTGGTGTATAACTGTGCCAACTGGTGTATAACTGGTGTATAACTGGTGTATAACTGGTGTCCAACTGGTGTCCAACTGGTGTATAACTGGTGTACAACTGGTGTATAACTGGTGTATAGCTGGTGTCCAACTGGTGTATAACTGGTGTCCAACTGGTGTCCAACTGGTGTATAACTGGTGCCAACTGGTGTATAACTGGTGTATAGCTGGTGTCCAACTGGTGTATAACTGTGCCAACTGGTGTATAACTGGTGTATAACTGGTGTCCAACTGGTGTCCAACTGGTGTATAACTGGTGTATAGCTGGTGTCCAACTGGTGTATAACTGGTGTATAACTGGTGTCCAACTGGTGTCCAACTGGTGTATAACTGGTGTCCAACTGGTGTATAACTGGTGTATAGCTGGTGTATAACTGGTGTATAGCTGGTGTATAGCTGGTGTATAGCTGGTGTCCAACTGGTGTATAACTGGTGTCCAACTGGTGTCCAACTGGTGTATAACTGGTGTACAACTGGTGTACAACTGGTGTCAACTGGTGTCCAACTGGTGTCAACTGGTGTATAACTGGTGTCCAACTGGTGTCCAACTGGTGTATAACTGGTGTATAACTGGTGTACAACTGGTGTCAACTGGTGTCCAACTGGTGTCAACTGGTGTATAACTGGTGTCCAACTGGTGTCCAACTGGTGTATAACTGGTGTATAACTGGTGTACAACTGGTGTCAACTGGTGTCCAACTGGTGTCAACTGGTGTATAACTGGTGTCCAACTGGTGTTACTGGTGTCCAACTGGTGTCCAACCAGTATGGTATACAGTATGGTATACTATAAACCAGTATGTAACTGGTATATAAACCAGTATGTAACTGGGATATAAACCAGTATGTAACTGGGATATAAACCAGTAAGTAACTGGTATATAAACCAGTAAGTAACTGGTATATAAACCAGTAAATGCTAGGATATAAACCAGTAAGTAACTGGTATATAAACCAGTAAGTAACTGGTATATAAACCAGTATGTAACTGTATATATAAACCAGTAACTGGGATATAAACCAGTATGTAACTGGGATATAAACCAGTATGTAACTGGTATATAAACCAGTATGTAACTGGTATATAAACCAGTAACTGGTATATAAACCAGTATGTAACTGGTATATAAACCATTAACTGGTATATAAACCAGTATGTAACTGGTATATAAACCAGTATGTAACTGGTATATAAACCAGTAACTGGTATATAAACCAGTAACTGGTATATAAACCAGTAACTGGTATATAAACCAGTATGTAACTGGTATATAAACCAGTAACTGGTATATAAACCAGTAACTGGTATATAAACCAGTAACTGGTATATAAACCAGTATGTAACTGGGATATAAACCAGTAACTGGTATATAAACCAGTAACTGGTATATAAACCAGTATGTAACTGGTATATAAACCAGTATGTAACTGGTATATAAACCAGTAACTGGTATATAAACCAGTAACTGGTATATAAACCAGTAACTGGTGTATAAACCAGTATGTAACTGGGATATAAACCAGTATGTAACTGGTATATAAACCAGTATGTAACTGGTATATAAACCAGTAACTGGTATATAAACCAGTATGTAACTGGTATATAAACCAGTAACTGGTATATAAACCAGTAACTGGTATATAAACCAGTATGTAACTGGTATTTAAACCAGTATGTAACTGGTATATAAACCAGTATGTAACTGGTATATAAACCAGTAACTGGTATATAAACCAGTATGTAACTGGGATATAAACCAGTAACTGGTATATAAACCAGTATGTAACTGGTATATAAACCAGTATGTAACTGGTATATAAACCAGTAACTGGTATATAAACCAGTAACTGGTATATAAACCAGTATGTAACTGGTATATAAACCAGTAACTGGTATATAAACCAGTATGTAACTGGTATATAAACCAGTAACTGGTATATAAACCAGTATGTAACTGGGATATAAACCAGTAAGTAACTGGTATATAAACCAGTAAGTAACTGGTATATAAACCAGTATGTAACTGGGATATAAACCAGTAACTGGGATATAAACCAGTATGTAACTGGGATATAAACCAGTATGTAACTGGTATATAAACCAGTATGTAACTGGTATATAAACCAGTATGTAACTGGTATATAAACCAGTATGTAACTGGTATATAAACCAGTAACTGGTATATAAACCAGTAACTGGTATATAAACCAGTATGTAACTGGGATATAAACCAGTAACTGGTATATAAACCAGTAACTGGTATATAAACCAGTAACTGGTATATAAACCAGTATGTAACTGGGATATAAACCAGTATGTAACTGGGATATAAACCAGTAACTGGTATATAAACCAGTAACTGGTATATAAACCAGTATGTAACTGGTATATAAACCAGTATGTAACTGGTATATAAACCAGTAACTGGTATATAAACCAGTAACTGGTATATAAACCAGTAACTGGTATATAAACCAGTATGTAACTGGTATATAAACCAGTAACTGGTATATAAACCAGTAACTGGTGTATAAACCAGTATGTAACTGGGATATAAACCAGTATGTAACTGGTATATAAACCAGTATGTAACTGGTATATAAACCAGTAACTGGTATATAAACCAGTATGTAACTGGTATATAAACCAGTAACTGGTATATAAACCAGTAACTGGTATATAAACCAGTATGTAACTGGTATATAAACCAGTATGTAACTGGTATATAAACCAGTAACTGGTATATAAACCAGTATGTAACTGGGATATAAACCAGTAACTGGTATATAAACCAGTATGTAACTGGTATATAAACCAGTATGTAACTGGTATATAAACCAGTAACTGGTATATAAACCAGTAACTGGTATATAAACCAGTATGTAACTGGTATATAAACCAGTAACTGGTATATAAACCAGTATGTAACTGGTATATAAACCAGTAACTGGTATTTAAACCAGTATGTAACTGGTATATAAACCAGTATGTAACTGGTATATAAACCAGTATGTAACTGGTATATAAACCAGTAACTGGTATTTAAACCAGTATGTAACTGGTATATAAACCAGTAACTGGTATATAAACCAGTATGTAACTGGTATATAAACCAGTAACTGGTATTTAAACCAGTATGTAACTGGTATATAAACCAGTAACTGGTATATAAACCAGTAACTGGTATATAAACCAGTATGTAACTGGTATATAAACCAGTAACTGGTATTTAAACCAGTATGTAACTGGTATATAAACCAGTATGTAACTGGGATATAAACCAGTAACTGGTATATAAACCAGTAACTGGTATATAAACCAGTAACTGGTATTTAAACCAGTATGTAACTGGTATATAAACCAGTAACTGGTATATAAACCAGTATGTAACTGGTATATAAACCAGTAACTGGTATATAAACCAGTATGTAACTGGTATATAAACCAGTAACTGGTATTTAAACCAGTATGTAACTGGTATATAAACCAGTAACTGGTATTTAAACCAGTATGTAACTGGGATATAAACCAGTAACTGGTATTTAAACCAGTATGTAACTGGGATATAAACCAGTAACTGGTATATAAACCAGTATGTAACTGGGATATAAACCAGTAACTGGTATTTAAACCAGTAT
>JACSYO010000187.1:27500-30000 GCA_016806645.1 Ophiodon elongatus | reverse complement strand
TAACAGACCATAAGGGCATGCTTTAGGGCGGGGCTACAGGGTGATTGACAGGTCTCTAACAGACCATAAGGGCATGCTTTAGGGCGGGGCTACAGGGTGATTGACAGGTCTCTACAGACCATAAGGGGATGCTTTAGGGCGGGGCTACAGGGTGATTGACAGGTCTCTACCAGACCATAAAGCAGAGGATGCTTTAGGGCGGGGCTACAGGGTGATTGACAGGTCCTCTCTACACCGTACGGTCCTTGAACACATCACGTGTGATGATGGCTTTCGTCAGAAAAAGCGGCTTATATGGTGTTTAAAATGTATGTTTTATACACACCTGTGTGCGTTACAGACACACACACACACATGTGCGTGTGGGACAGACGCACACCTATGTGTGTACTGGAAGGTAAACACGGGACCTTGGTCACCGTGCAGCAATGGCTTCTGGGTAACGGGAGGCGGAGTCTTACCATGGTGAGCGTCATGCGGTCGATCTCGTGTTTGTCTTTGGTCTTGTGCTGCCTGAAGGGGCTGTGCCTGGAGAGGAGAGAATATCATTATTATTAATTATTATTAATTATTATTATTTAAAAAGTAAACAGCGGTGGAGGAAGTATTCAGATCCTTTACTTCATAAAAGTATTAATATAACAGTAAACATACTCAGATAATCAGTTCAATGAAGTAAAAGTATTCAAACTATTATATATATATTATATATTCCATCATTAGATTATTATGACTCATATATTAATGTAAAAACAGGATTTTTACTGGAGCTCATTTTGAACTATTTATGGTATTATTAATATATTAACATTATAACTAATACATTAATATTATTAACATTATTATAATATATAAACATTATTATTACTGATACATTCATATTTAAACGTTATTCATATTTATGAATATTAACATTGTTATTCATAAATTATCATTATTAGAATTGTATTAACATATTAACATTATAAATACATTATTATTAGTCATATGTTAACAATATTACCGACACATTAACATTGTTAACACTGTTATTAATATATTATTATTAACAATATATACATTACCATTATTAGTAATAAAATAACATTTACATACATTTTCATATTACATTAACATTATTAGCATTATTATTAATATTATTACATCTGGAACCAGCAAATGTTTTAATGACAGAATTGATTAGTACTTGTAGTACTACAAATACAGTATTGACGTATAAAATCATATTTTACAAACTTATATATATATATATTTAATTTATTTGCATAAAAAATGTATTTGTAAAGTAAAGTAAAGCAAGTAGTGAAATAAAAAGTACAACATTTCCTCTGAGATTCAGCGTAGAAGAAGTAGAATGAGGCATGAAAGAGTACTCGAGTAGATGTACTTGTACTTGTAAAAGGGGGGGGGGGGGGTAGAGGGGAGGAAGAGCCCGAAGAGGAAGATGTGAGGAATAAATCAGACAAGCGGCGCCATAACTATAAATAAATATTACAACTCTATAAATGAAGACTCATAACTAAAGGTTATTGGGATAAAGTTTATTTAAAAGTTTTATTTAAAAACAGTCCACGGCCGTCATGCTTTTATTTTGAAAGGTTCTGCATGAATAAAGTTGTTTTTTATGTACAGAAATATTCTGCAAAAACAATACTCAATTCTAATTACTGTGTTGAGAAATGTGAAGTTGTTATATTCATGCATATAAAACATTTAGTACAAATCTTTTTGGAAATACGAAGAAACAAAAAATACTATAAATATTTTACGGCTGGTGATGTAAAATCCCTGTTTTTGTGAATGAGTGTGGTGGATAACGGCTTCATTCAGAAGGGCTCACATGGAGGAACGAGGTGCTCATGTTCTAAATATAGTGTGGAAGGGATTCTTTCAGGTGTCCACAGCATGAAGGAGTACCTCACACGACCCCAGTAAGGCGTACTGTCCCTTTAAGAGAGGTGTGAGCCTCACTGCGCTGGAGGAGCAGCTCAATGGAGTCCTGGGGGGGGGGGGGCAAAGGGGCGGGGCCAAAGGGGCGGGGCCACGCGTCCTGAGGAGCGTTTACAAGGCCGAGGGGAGCGCCGTCATATCTACGTCTTCAACGAGGAGAATCATACATCACAATAACCAAACACCTCATGGATGTCCTGCAGCGCTCATGTCCTCAGGAGGAGATCACATGACCACATGATCACATGACCACATGATCACATGACCACATGATCACATGATCACATGACCACACTACTGAAGAGAGCTGAAACATTTCCATCCGTCTCTGCAGCCGCCAACCTTTTCCCCAAAGACACACACACACACACACACACACACACACTTTACAGGGTTCAGACAAACCGACGCACAACATCAATCACACACACTCTCCTCTCTGTTCCCGACACTTAGACCGACCATCACACACACACACACACACACGCACACACACACACACGCACACACACACACACACACGATTTCTGACCTACTCGGTCCGGACCTC
>JACSYO010000187.1:0-12500 GCA_016806645.1 Ophiodon elongatus | reverse complement strand
AAGGCAACAACGCTGAGGACGCTAAGCAAGAATCAAACAAGCTGAACCCGTGGTGAGTTCAGGGACATCAAGAAGAGACGGTGAGTTCAGGGACAACACGGAGAGACGGTGAGTTCAGGGACAACAAGAAGAGACTGTGAGTTCAGGGACATCAAGAAGAGACGGTGAGTTCAGGGACATCAAGAAGAGACGGTGAGTTCAGGGACATCAAGGAGAGACGGTGAGTTCAGGGACATCAAGAAGAGACGGTGAGTTCAGGGACATCAAGAGGAGACGGTGAGTTCAGGGACATCAAGAAGAGACGGTGAGTTCAGGGACAACACGGAGAGACGGTGAGTTCAGGGACATCAAGGAGAGACGGTGAGTTCAGGGACATCAAGAAGAGACGGTGAGTTCAGGGACATCAAGAAGAGACGGTGAGTTCAGGGACATCAAGAGGAGACGGTGAGTTCAGGGACATCAAGAAGAGACGGTGAGTTCAGGGACATCAAGAGGCGGTGAGTTCAGGGACATCAAGAAGAGACGGTGAGTTCAGGACGGAGAGACGGTGAGTTCAGGGACATCAAGGAGAGACGGTGTTCAGCATCAGAAGGAGTGAGTTCAGGACATCAAGGAGACGGTGAGTTCAGGGACAACAAGACGAGACGGTGAGTTCAGGGACAACACGGAGAGACGGTGAGTTCAGGGACATCAAGAAGAGACGGTGAGTTCAGGGACATCAAGAAGAGACGGTGAGTTCAGGGACATCAAGAAGAGACGGTGAGTTCAGGGACATCAAGAGGAGACGGTGAGTTCAGGGACAACAAGACGAGACGGTGAGTTCAGGGACAACACGGAGAGACGGTGAGTTCAGGGACATCAAGAAGAGACGGTGAGTTCAGGGACATCAAGAAGAGACGGTGAGTTCAGGGACATCAAGAGGAGACGGTGAGTTCAGGGACAACCAGAAGAGACGGTGAGTTCAGGGACAACAAGAAGAGAGAGATAGCAGCAACACTGGAAGGAAACATGAGGTACGGGACCAGATGCATGATGGGTAAATAGACAAACAGCAGCGTCTTAAAAGCAGCTAAATGCTTCATTCCGCTGTCAGCAGAATCACTGCAGGGTGAGCGACTCTGAGAGCGTTGACCTCTGGTGGACTTTCACAATATCAGAGCACCGACCTGTGAGGAGCAGAGTCCAGCAGGAAGCTACCGGAGCTACAGAGAGCCTCATTTAAAGCTGCATTCTCTCTCCTGACCACCAGGGGGCGACTCCTCTGGTTGTATAGAAGTCAAAGCTTCATGTGTTAAAGCTGCATTCTCTCTCCTGACCACCAGGGGGCGACTCCTCTGGTTGTATAGAAGTCTGTAGAAAATGACTCTACTTCTCTCTTGATTTATTCCCTC
The DNA here is from genome assembly GCA_016806645.1 of Ophiodon elongatus. Classification (NCBI taxonomy): domain Eukaryota; kingdom Metazoa; phylum Chordata; class Actinopteri; order Perciformes; family Hexagrammidae; genus Ophiodon; species Ophiodon elongatus. The sequence continues at coordinate 11,109 of JACSYO010000187.1, read as the reverse complement.
AGTAAACATTGTAAACATGAGTTTATGTCTCAATCTCTAGTTTCAAGTCTTCTTCAATACAGCATGATGTTCATTTAGTAAATTATGGTCCATTTAGAGTCAAACAGACCATAAAGAGGGGATGCTTTAGGGGCGGGGCTACAGGGTGATTGACAGGTCTCTAACAGACCATAAAGCAGGGGATGCTTTAGGGCGGGGCTACAGGGTGATTGACAGGTCTCTACATCCTCCTCAGTCCAGATATGGTCACTTCCTGTTTACTGGTTGATAAAAAACAACATGGCGACGGCGAAATCGCTGAACTAGAGGCTTCAAAGTGTCCACAAACCAACGAGAGACGTCACCATGACGACTACGTCCACTTCCTGTACGATATACAGTCGATCTGTACATGTGACACGATGTGTCTGTTTAGATAAGAACAGCTTCTTTAAAACAACGGCTGTCATTTACATGGTTGAGTCACACCAGTCTCACCTTCAACAAATATTGTGAGTACTACATCTCAGAGGTACATGTCGTACTTTATACTGTACTACATCTAAGAGGTACATGTCGTACTTTATACTGTACTACATCTCAGAGGTACATGTCGTACTTTATACTGTACTACATCTCAGAGGTACATGTCGTACTTTATACTGTACTACATCTCAGAGGTACATGTCGTACTTTATACTGTACTACATCTCAGAGGTACATGTTGTACTTTATACTGTACTACATCTCAGAGGTACATATTGTACTTTATTACTGTAATACATCTCAGAGGTACATATTGTACTTTATACTGTACTACATCTCAGCGGTACATATTGTACTTTTTACTGTACTACATCTCAGAGGTACATATTGTACTTTTTACTGTACTACATCTCAGAGGTACATATTGTACTTTATACTTACACATCTCAGAGGTACATGTTGTACTTTATACTGTACTACATCTCAGAGGTACATGTTGTACTTTATACTGTATACATCTCAGAGGTACATGTTGTACTTTATACTTACTACATCTCAGAGGTACATGTTGTACTTTATACTGTACTACATCTCAGAGGTACATGTTGTACTTTATACTGTACTACATCTCAGAGGTACATGTTGTACTTTATACTGTACTACATCTCAGAGGTACATGTTGTACTTTATACTGTACTACATCTCAGAGGTACATGTTGTACTTTATACTGTACTACATCTCAGAGGTACATGTTGTACTTTATACTGTACTACATCTCAGAGGTACATGTTGTACTTTATACTGTACTACATCTCAGAGGTACATGTTGTACTTTATACTGTACTACATCTCAGAGGTACATGTTGTACTTTATACTGTACTACATCTCAGCGGTACATATTGTACTTTATACTGTACTACATCTCAGCGGTACATGTAGTACTTTTTACTGTACTACATCTCAGAGGTACTTGTAGTACTTTATACTGTACTACATCTCAGAGGTACATGTAGTACTTTTTACTGTACTACATCTCAGAGGTACTTGTACAGCTGTGCACGATGCAGAAACATATTTTTCGGGTTATTTTTAGTTTGTTCAGTAAAACATTCGACTACAAAGTACCTCTTTACTCAGTATTAACATTTGCTTTTGAATTTCAGTTGATTTCATTAAGTAATTAAAATGTAGCCGTTTTATTTTGAAAAGCACCGAGTCTGAACACAAGGACACGTCTATGATTGTCCTGCTTATGATTTGGTGTGCTGTATGGAGGCTCGTGGATCAGAGGTGTGAATCATGAAGGACAGACGCGAGGAGGACCGGAGGCGTGGACGGTCTGTTGACATACGCACCCGGCCTCCGGGAGAAACGCTGCATTCTGGGAAACCCAGATCTGGGTCTCCGGGCTCCTTCCAATCCACATTTCTCTCCTTTAAAACTCCCCCTCTCTCCTCCTATCTCCCCCTCTCTCACCCCCCTCTCTCTCTCTCTCTCTCTCTCATCACCTATTTTATTCCGGCTTTAATCAATTTTTATTTCTCCCCCCCGACAAGCAAAATGCAGCAGTTCTCGGCCGTGGTTCCCATGGCAACCCGCAGTTGCTAGGCAACACGCAACTCTCCATCATCCATTCCAGAAGTCTGACAGATGGAGAGAGAGAGAGAGAGAGAGAGAGAGAGAGAGAGAGAGAGAGAGGGAAAAGATGGGGAGATGGGGAGATGTAGGAGGAAGAGATGGCTGAAGAATGAAAACAAAAGGAGGAGTGGTCGCATGCTTTGTCTATAACCTCACGTAGTGTGGGTCAGTTTTTATGAATGGATCCTGGTTCTATCTGGACCCTGGTCCTGGCCCTGGTTCTATCTGGACCCTGGCCCTGGTTCTATCTGGACCATGGTCCTGGTCCTATCTGGACCCTGGTCCTGTGAATCATTATGTCATATGCATTGACCATGAACATTAACATAGAGAAGTCTCCTCCATGACCATAAACAGAGAAGTCTCCTTCTTGACCATAAACAGAGAAGTCTCCTTCTTGACCATAAACAGAGAAGTCTCCTTCTTGACCATAAACAGAGAAGTCTCCTTCTTGACCATAAACAGAGAAGTCTCCTTCTTGGCCAAAAACATAAACATGGAGAAGTCTCCTTCAAACATTGTAATCCATTTTAAAACAGAGCATTCATTGGAAACCAGCAGCAGGAAACACAAAGTGGTAATTCACTCCGAACGCAGTCGTTATTGTTGAAAAACATTCATATGTATTAAAGAGTCCTCAAGGTGAAGCAGTGTCCTGCTATATTTAGAGCGTACAGAATGCCCGTTACATAACGGCCGTCCTGCCTGACCCCGATTCTGTCCGCCGGGCCCCTGGACTCCACACCGGGGCCGTCGGGCTGACGTACAGACAGAAGGGGCTTCTTCATAGAAAGCTCTAACTAACGGCCTCTCACACCCGTGAGGGTCAGAGGTCACGGACGAGTGCTAATGAAGTCTGATAACGAGCTGAGAGCTGTTAGGAAGGTAAACATCGTAATTCATCTCTAATATCTGTTTTATATTTATTCTAGTTCATCACCAACACTACGTTTTACTAGATTACATTGAACGCATCATGAGAACGTTATCATTTACCTTCAACCAGTACTCAAGTTCACTGAGCAGAGCCTGAACGCATCACCATGTAACTGAAGGGAACCTCCGCTGGTTCTCCGTTAGCGGTGCTGCTAACGTTACTAGCTCTCCTCCTGTTGGTTCTCCGTTAGCGGTGCTGCTAACGTTACTAGCTCTCCTCCTGTTGGTTCTCCGTTAGCGCTGCTGCTAACGTTACTAGCTCTCCTCCTGCTGGTTCTCCGTTAGCGGTGCTGCTAACGTTACTAGCTCTCCTCCTGTTGGTTCTCCGTTAGCTGTGCTGCTAACGTTACTAGCTCTCCTCCTGCTGGTTCTCCGTTAGCGGTGCTGCTAACGTTACTAGCTCTCCTCCTGTTGGTTCTCCGTTAGCGGTGCTGCTAACGTTACTAGCTCTCCTCCTGCTGGTTCTCCGTTAGCGGTGCTGCTAACGTTACTAGCTCTCCTCCTGTTGCTTTAAACACTGATTGGTTGTTTACAAAGTCACATGATCAGAGATCAGAGACGCATCATGACGTCATGATCACATGTTTACTGGATACTGGAGGAGAAACTGTATTTACTGTGATGGCTAGCGTTAGACTGAGGGGGGGCAGACCTGATCCACATGGGTCCGTTACTCCTCTACTCTCTCAGGTTGTACGTCACACATTCAGATCTACTTCTCCAACTCGTCACCGTTTGGAAACCTCTCGTTGTTACTCTCTGAAGTAAAAGTCTTCTTCCTCACCGCGGTTGTCATGACACTCAGCGAAGGCTCGTTGAGCTCAAGGACAAAAGCCTTTTAGGACCAAATTCAAGAGCTGAACTCAGAGAAGAGCTCCAACAACTGTAAACCATGAACCCTGTGAGTCAGACTGAGGAGAACCAGATCCAGGAACAGGCCGGGATCTTCCCCCATAGCTTTCACATTTTGGACGCGGCTCAATCACCAATCGTTCTGAGGATGAAATTAGAGGCTTCGCTGTAAAGTTTCATGATTTCCAATCCAGAGATCTGGAGAGCAGCTGCTCTGAGGCTCACGGGTTTTGTTCTCATCAAAAGCAAAACGCTGCAGAATTAGAAAACAGCTACGACACCGACATGCTTTAAACGGTGTTTAACCGTTATAGTTATGAACAATGCACCGAAGGGGCCGACTCGTGCAGCTGGATGGTAAAGAGACAGCGCCTGTTCGTTTGAGCGGGCGTAACCCTGGGCGGTGGTGAGACGGAGACTCGAGGAGACGGAGACTCGAGGAGGAGACGAGGAGACGGAGACTCTAGGACGGAGACCCGAGGAGACGGAGACTCGAGGAGACGGAGACCCGAGGAGACGGAGACTCTAGGAGACGGAGACCCGAGGAGACGGAGACTCTAGGAGACCCGAGGAGACGGAGACTCGAGGAGACGGAGACCCGAGGAGACGGAGACCCGAGGAGACCAGGAGACGGAGACTCTAGGAGACTCTAGGAGACGGAGACCCGAGGAGACGGGGACCCGAGGAGACGGAGACCCGAGGAGACCCGAGGAGACGGAGACTCTAGGAGACTCGAAGAGACGGAGACTCTAGGAGACTCTAGGAGACGGAGACCCGAGGAGACGGAGACTCAGGACTCGAGGAGGAGCTCTAGGAGACAGGAGACGGAGACCCTAGGAGCGAGACTCTGAGACTCGAAGAGACGGAGACTCGAGGAGACGGAGACCCGAGGAGACGGAGGACCCGGGCTGAAAGACGGAGACTCGAGGAGACGGGACTCTGAGCGGAGACTCGAGAGACGGAGACTCTAGGAGACTGAGGGAGACTCAGGAGACGGAGACCCGAGGAGACGGAGACCCGAGGAGACGGAGACTCAAAGAGACGGAGACTCCAGGAGAACTGGTTCTTGTCCCTCCGCATAGACAACGCTTCATCAATAACCATGAGTGCTGCTCTGTTCACGGTGAGCAAGTCCCGGATATCCCGGGACCCTGAACGCCCCCCGTCTGGGTTTATGACATCATCACTGAATCCAACAGGCTAAACTCAGCTGTTCAACCCAATAAACACTTTAGCTGGATTTAATCCCAATAAACAGATGAACTTTGACCTGTTTAACCCCCGAACACAAACTGAGCGTTTATTGTTTTTAATATTTATTGAATTGGTATCAAGAATCCTAGAATTTCACTGGTATTTGTTTCAACTACCAAATTTCTGGTATCGTGAGCCATTATCACATTTAATGCTTTAAAAACTGGATATTTTAGGGGTTTTAATTCTTACATTTTGAGACTAAACTGGTTCCAGGACATGTTGCACAGACTCTCCTGGACTCGTGAGTCTTTCATCACTAGTTGACTTCAAAGCCTTTCTCGTGTGTCCTGTGATTGACAGGTATATAGATACATATATATATATACCTGTGATTGACAGGTATATAGATACATATACCTGACAGGTATATAGATATATGCATCTATATACCTGTCAATCACAGGTATATAGATACTTATCTATATACCTGTATATAGATACTTATCTACATACCTGTATATAGATACTTATCTACATACCTGTATATAGATACTTATCTATATACCTGTCAATCACAGGTATATAAATACACATCTATACCAGCAGGAGCACAAAGAGAGCAGCGCAACGGAGCTAAAGAATTAACTTCCCTCTGGTCCCGGGGGCCCGAGACCGGTGAGTAACGGGAGCAGAAGCCTCGGGGCCGAGGTCCCCTGGTGCTCCACTACGACACACAGGAGGATCTCTCTCTCTCTCTCTCTCTCTCTCTCTCTCTCTCTCTCTCTCTCTCTCTCTCTCTCTCTCTCTCTCTCTCTCTATGACCAACAACAGAAATAAACTGGCTCATCCTCTGAAGATCATGAACACATGAATCAAATCGTTCAGGTTCCTCCTCTGAGGAACCTGAACGCCTCCACACAGTGGAGATGACCCCAGCAGGGTTCCTCTTCTGAGGAACCTGAACGCCTCCACACAGTGGAGATGAACCCAGCAGGGTTCCTCCTCTGAGGAACCTGAACGCCTCCACACAGTGGAGATGCTTCAGCGTTTGGGTGGAGAGTCTTCTCCTCCAGAATAAAACCAGACTATTATAATAAGCAGAAACGTTCACTTACCAATTTTCTGGTTGAAGATCTTGTCGAAGGTCAGCTCGTCTCTCTCCTCCAGGTACTTCTGCATCACACTGCGAATGCTGAGGACACAGAGACCTGGATTAATACACACATATAGATTATACAGACATATCATGAGCAGCTCGCTACAGTGACCTCCTCCTCCTCCTCCTCCTCCTCGATCCTGACCTCGGTTTGGGACTCTCCCTGCCAGCTGTCCCTGGGGGCCGGGGACAGAGACACGCCCCCTGGGGGTGTTAACGAGGATGAATCACTTAGCGGCTCCTCCACGGGGCCCATTAACACTCCAGCAGCACCCGGAGGCCCCAGAGGGGCGGGGCCATGCTCCACCTGCAGAACACCTCGCCCGCGGCGCGCACTGAGCATGTGCAGAGGAGAAGCCCCCCCCCCCCCGGCTCCTTGAGACGGGGTCATGACGAGCCCGGTGTTTACGTTTCGATAGGAAACATTAAAGCTTTTAAAGGACTTCACAATCAGGATATTAACTTTAATAAATCAACATTAATAACCTGATATCAGCTGTTTCCTGGTGTTTAGTTACACACCGACTACGTCTACATGCACATTGTATTATTATTAAGAAGGAAATATTCTGACCTGAAGAATTTGAATGCATCATATACATCATAGTAATTATTACACTACTTCTACTACCTCAAAACACTGCAGTATACATATTAATCCATTTATTGTCCTGTATATTTTAACATCCTATATTTTAAATACAGTTCAGTAGTGTTGGAGTGAGTCGTCATCATGAGCTCCTGTACGGTTGAGTTATTTGCCAAAATGCATGAAATTTGTTTTGTAAATGTAATATGTAATAATGTAATAATTCAGCGCGTTCGCATTAAAACCGTCGTCACAAAAAGCTCATTAAATGTTTAAAATGTTGCATTTCTATTCATAAAAAAAGTCAAGGAATAATAAACGTTTCTTCTCTGAGCCGATAAAAACATTAACACCACAAACTGGGATTAAAAGGAGCCGGTGGTCCCAGTGCAGAGCGCAGCGACAGGAAGCAGAAGGGAAGTGACCACTTCCTGTTTCAGCCGTCTGAGAGCAGCCGACTCTCAGAGGAGCCTCGGAGACGCTTCGGTCTGCGGCGCCATGTCCACACGCTCACTGACGATTAACGGTAAAAGTCTGTTTCCGACGTCGTGGTCGCTGAGAGGAGGAGGAGGCCTCAGAGAGGAGGAGGAGGCCTCAGAGAGGAGGAGGAGGAGGCCTCAGAGAGGAGGAGGAGGAGGCCTCAGAGAGGAGGAGGAGGAGGCCTCAGAGAGGAGGAGGAGGCCTCAGAGAGGAGGAGGAGGCCTCAGAGACAAGGAGGCCTCAGAGAGGAGGAGGAGGCCTCAGAGACAAGGAGGCCTCAGAGAGGTCAGAGAGGAGCAGGAGGCCTCAGAGAGGAGGAGGAGGAGGCTTCAGAGAGGAGGAGGAGGAGGCCTCAGAGAGGAGGAGGAGGCCTCAGAGAGGAGCAGGAGGCCTCAGAGAGGAGGAGGAGGCCTCAGAGAGGAGCAGGAGGCCTCAGAGACAAGGAGGAGGCCTCAGAGACAAGGAGGAGGCCTCAGAGACAAGGAGGCCTCAGAGACAAGGAGGCCTCAGAGAGGAGGAGGCCTCAGAGAGCAGGAGGCCTCAGAGAGCAGGAGGCCTCAGAGACAAGGAGGCCTCAGAGAGGAGGAGGCCTCAGAGAGGAGGAGGCCTCAGAGAGCAGGAGGCCTCAGAGAGGAGGAGCAGAGGAAGACCACGCGGGGGTTTAGAGAATAAAAGTGGAGGGGAATAACATTTCAACACGTCTTTCTAAAAATAAAAATAAACCGCCGTTCCAGCAGCGAGACCTCGTCGTCAACGGTTACGCCCAGAAGACCTACGCTAGCTGCAGCTTCACACGTGGGCTCACGGGAGCAGACGACCTCCCGCCAAGACAAGAGCGAGGGGGAGGAGAAGGGGAAGAGGGGGGGGGGGCCTCGTGAGCAGAGGCGTGCTCGCATCGGGTTCAGGTCTCAGCGAGGCCGGGACAAAGGTCTCCATCATCATCATCGTCATCTTCCTCTCTTGAGGAGAGGAAGACCTGCTGTCTGAGTCCGGTTCAGTTACCGATGATGAAAACACAACATTTCCTCATTCTGCTGCTTCAAAATAAAAGCTTTTAAATAACTAAATAAGGGAGGACCTTTATTGTGAAGAAAATATATAAAAATGTGTCCATCACTGACTGTCAAGTCAACGTCTGGACATGAAGTCGGCTTCGTGAGGTTTTACTGTGAGTTTAAATGTGGATACACTCTGGTGTACTAGTACTAATACACTACTTCACATGTGTCGTTCTACAGGAGGAATCAAAAGAGATCGAGGTACTTCGGCTCTTTCATCTCTGATAAAATAGCAAATATAACTTTTAGATCTCTGATCACGTTTAATATCTATTTCACATTAATTTACCTTCAGCCAGTACTCATGTTCACTGAGCAGAGCCTGAACACATCATGTAACTGAAGGGAACCTCCGCTGGCTCTCCGTTAGCGGTGCTGCTAACATTACTGCTAACGTTACTAGCTCTCCTCCTGTTGGTTCTCCGTTAGCGGTGCTGCTAACGTTACTAGCTCTCCTCCTGTTGGTTCTCCGTTAGCGGTGCTGCTAACGTTACTAGCTCTCCTCCTGTTGGTTCTCCGTTAGCCGTGCTGCTAATGTTACTAGCTCTCCTCCTGTTGGTTCTCCGTTAGCCGTGCTGCTAACGTTACTAGCTCTCCTCCTGCTGGTTCTCCGTTAGCCGTGCTGCTAACGTTACTAGCTCTCCTCCTGCTGGTTCTCCGTTAGCGGTGCTGCTAATGTTACTAGCTCTCCTCCTGCTGCTTTAAACACTGATTGGTTGTTTACAAAGTCACATGATCAGAGATCAGAGCAACATCATGATGTCCTGATCACATGTTTACTGGCTACTGGAGGATAACCTTTATTTATTCCGTGATGGTTAACGTCAACAGATCGCTCCACCTCTAGGGGGCGCTGCAGAGACACACTGGTGAATGTGTGTTGAGGTCAGGAAACAGAAGGAGCCGTGATCAAGGACACATGGTGTCCAACACCACTGTATGTTCACGGCACGGTCGGCTGCAGACGAGGACCCACAATGCACTGCACCTTCCTTTTGGCTGTGGTTACATAACTCCGCCTCCATTACGTCTGCTTCAGCAGGAACCAGCTGTTCCCTCCACGACTAACCGAGCAGCACCAGCTCCTCTGGTGACCCGGTTCACGGAGGAGATAAACTCCCAGAAGCCACTGCTGTGATGAGGAAGCAGCCCCATGGTGGGAGACTCTTCCAGTGACCTCTGACCTCGTTACACATCTTTGATGTATTTTATATAAAACATCGACAGGACGGCTGCTTGCCTACATAAAAATAAATTAATAAATAAAATATATATATATATGAATTTCGGCCTGTACTAAATTAAGGGTCTGTGTGTAAACTACAAGTACAGTTTTAAGGTTCTTGTACTCCACTTGTGTATTTACATGTTATGACTACTACATACAAGAGGAAAATATTGTAACACACACACTGTGTGTGTGTGTGTGTGTGTGTGTGACGAACACATTACTGTAATAATAATAATAATAATAATAATAATGTTATAGATATTATTCTGTATAATGAGTACTTTCAAGTATATTTTGATGCAAGTAAATGTTTTACTTACATTTACTTGTAACTTGAGTATTTGTACACTGTGCTACTTTTACATTAGCAAACATTTTAAGTACCGGTACTTCTTCCACCACTGGTGAGAAGAATATATATATATAAATAAATGACCTCCACCATCTCCACCGTGACCACATTATTTCGGGGACTATTTAACGCGACAGGAAGTAAAGAGACGTGTAAACATTTAACACATTAACAGGAAGTTGTTGTCATTTCTAATTGAACCGTGCCAATGACCCCCGACCCCCACGCCCCCCTCCCCCGGTGACGTGCGGTCGATGCCGCCGCTCTACACCTCCTGCTGAGAGCAGGTCTCTCCTCTCGGCTCGGTGAGAACCAACACCTACGTGGTTTCAGAGAGAGAAGTGGAGAGCTAAGCACTTCCTGTGTCTGCTGGGAAATAAAGAGAGAAGAAGGACTCCTTCATCAGCTGGTCGACAAGGATCCACAATATATTGGGTTTTCACCATCAAAAATACTAAATATTATACTTTTACTTTGTCGTAATTTATAGTGTTTTGTTTCATGAAAACACACAATTCAAATAACTAAATAAAATATATTATTTTTATCGTCATTCTTGGTGTTAATGAAGTGTAATAACGAGCTGAGTTAGGAAGTCAAACAGATCATAATTCATCTCTAATATCCGTTTTATATTCATGTAAAAACATCTGGATTTATTCTAGTTCATCCCCAACACTACATTTTACTAGATTACATTGAACGCATCATGAGAACGACTGTGTGTACAGTCAGTATGTTGGGATGTGACTAAACAAACTGAACCTCCTCCATCGTCTGGTTGAAGCCTCGACACACAAACCATCTTCCTCTGAGGAACTCGTTGGACTCTTCTAGTTGAAACCTGTTTTTCCGGCTGCTGCTTGGCGCCTGAATGCACCGACTGGAAGGTTTTAGGGGTTGTGAAAGACAAAGTGAGCCGGTTTCAGAGGATCCATCATTTCCTAGAGCTCACCGAGGGACTAAAGGGACTATATAAATAAATATAAAAATATAAATAAATATGTATAAAAAAAGTACAATAAATAAATGTACATAATATATATATATATATATATAAATATAAATATAAATATATATATTTATGTATATATATATATATATATATATATATTTATATATATATATAAATAAATATATATATTTATATATA
>JACSYO010000186.1:0-18481 GCA_016806645.1 Ophiodon elongatus | reverse complement strand
CACTCTAATCAAGCCCGATTTGATCTGATCTCGGAAGTTAAGCAGAGTAGGGCCTGGTTAGTACTTGGATGGGAGACTGCCTGGGAATACCAGGTGCTGTAAGCTCTTTAACTTCTATCTCCAATAGGCAGTGGACATTGCTACTTTTTCTGTTGAGAAAATTATGAGAAAAAGGCCAGATTAAAGAGATGGATCCAAAAAGGTGGGTAATGGTAAAATAGATTCAATCAGTATCTAATTATCTTTTTCATTTTCTTTAAAAGTTAATCAATGACCTGGTTTAGGTTCATTGACAATTTGCAATTGACATACTGTTGTTCTTATTTGAGTCTTGGCAAGCCGGTTACAACCCAATTTGTCAGATTTCTCTGTGAAGGAAGGTAAAAATTAACTCAACATTTACGCTATTCTCTTGTTTCTTCAGAGAACTGCTTCGATTTTCAAATTAGGCTCCTTCGGAAAAATGAAATAATACCTGTATTCTAAATGTACGATAAAATACTGCAATGTTTGACCAATTTTAAAGAACCATGTGTGGGAGGATCTGTTGCTTACAGCCACACCACTCTAATCAAGCACAATTTCGTCTGATCTTGGAAGCTAAGCAGACTAGGGCCTGATTAGTACTTGGATGGGAGACTGCCAGGGAATACCAGGTGCTGTAAGCTCTTTAACTTCTATCTCCAATAGGCAGTGGACATTGCTACTTTTTCTGTTGAGACAAATATGAGAAAAAGGACAGATTAAAGAGATGGATCCAAAAAGGTGGGTAAAGGTGAAATAGATTCAATCAGTATCATATTATCCTTTTCATTTTCTTTAAAAGTTAATCAAGGACCTGGTTTAGGTTCATTGACATATTGCAATTGACATACTGTTGTTCGTATTTGAGTCTTGACAAGTCGGTTACAAACCAATGTGTCAGATTTCTCTGTGAAGGAACGTAAAAATGAACTCAACATTTACTCTATTCTCTTGTTTCTTCACAGAACTGCTTCTCACCATAGTAAAATCCTGCTGCATTGGCCGGGAATCGGACCCAGATCTCCCGCGTGGCAGGCGAGAATTCTGCCATTGAACCACCAATGCCTACATAATACCAAGGTGAGAAAGACGAATCCGCGTGGCTGAATGTGGTCAGCGTGTCGTTGATTTTATTCATCTTTCCATACACCACTCAGCCATTTTCCCTGTCAGCAATTTTGCCCCTATTTCTCTTCTATTGTTCCGTTGTGATGGTGCCCTTACCCTGGAAGGGCAAACGAAGAAATTAATTAATCTCAAAAGATCTAACAAAACATAATCCCAAACTTGAACTCGTAATAGATGAAAACCCGATACCAGCCTAAAATCAACAATCTTGTCTCAACCTCGACCACCAGCAGTTTGACTGCTTTACTTGGACGGGATGTCTAGAATACAACCTCTTTCTCAAATCACAAGGAATCATTACTTACCACAAACCGTTCAACCCTTTGGCATTTTCGCTGGTACAGCCATGTACCTGTGGTAACCTGTCGATGATAACCCTGCCTTTAAGTTTACTACACATTTACTGTCATTCAATGCCATAGCAGCTTTGACTGAATCCAGTTGGAAATCATGTTGTCTGCCATCCCAAATGTTTGCAGTTAAGTGAAAATGTTGCATTAAGCCGGTCACTTGCGTAAAAGACCATCTTCAGCAGTTTCTGTAGTGTAGTTGTTATCAAGTTTGCCTCACACGCGAAGGCCAGAAGTGTATACCCATAGACTTTTTCATGAACAGAAGGGTGTCCAAAATGAGGTGGGTCGACTCCCCCCTTCCCCAAACTAAAAGTTCAGCTTCTAGTTCAAGTGATGAGCTACAGAATGTGGGCAGAACACAAAACAACTGCATAACCTCAATAATAATTATACTTTATATTTATAGCATGCAGCGTAGTCGTCATCCCCCCGCTTCAGCATGCGTGAAGCTCCGTGGTGCTGAACCAGAAGAGATGGCAGCTCTCATGGCTCCTGTCCACCGGTCGTGGTCCAGGACTTGGACGCTGCATCATGTTTTAATGGGTACGGTGCGAGTGGCTCGAGGAGAGGAGGATACAGGCAGCGGTGTTGTAAATAAATACAATGTATAAAGCACATGTTTATTATAGTGTTTAATGTTAGAATACAGTTATATGGTGATTTGTTTGTATATGAAGTGGGGCTTCCCTGACAGTGGAACTGGTCTCCTGAAATAAAGCATCACATGGAGATGACAATAATTATTGACAAATTGATAATAACTGTTGATGATTGACTGAGTGATTCATCTGGATTACCTGACAGCCTGTGGCCTCTACAGCTGCAGGGGAATCCATGGTGACAGCAGCTGCCATGTCTGGCTTTGTCTTGTGCTTCTCCCAGTTCAGAGGAATAGAACGACAGCCAGGCTCCACGTAGTGAAGTCCAAATAGGTACAGCAGCTCACAAGATCCTGTCTCTGAGCAGGACACTTGTCCTGAAGCCTTGGATCTTTAATCCTCATGGCCTCATCAGACGGCCCCTTCCTGAACGAGATCGCCTTCCTTCCTGGGATGAAGTTGATGGTCTTCTTCATTGTCTCCTGTGCAAAACACAATGCATTTTATACACAGAGTCCCTCACGTTAACTTTGATAGCCTACTAGCAGCTGTTAGAAAACTCCCCGTCAGGGAATCAAACCCTGGTCTTCCACGTGACAAGCGGAGATACTGTCCACTATACTAACGAGGACTGCCCTAGTGAAGTTTTTGGCTAGTTTTTTGTCGTTTACAGGGAATTTGCAGTTATACAGGGGGGCCTTTAAGTTTACTACACATTTACTGTCATTCAATGCCATAGCAGCTTTGACTGAATCCAGTTGGAAATCATGTTGTCTGCCATCCCAAATGTTTGCAGTTAAGTGAAAATGTTGCATTAAGCCGGTCACTTGCGTAAAAGACCATCTTCAGCAGTTTCCGTAGTATAGTGGTTATCATGTTCGCCTCACACGCGAAAGGTCCCCAGTTTGAAACTGGGCGGAAACACTGATCTTTGTTCTTGGTTAGGGAGGGAGGGGAGTGTTGGGCTATTTGGGGGAGTGGTGGTGCCTGCATTCGTTTTGGCGGGCTCTGGCATCTGGTCTGGGGACTGGGGAGTGCCGGGGGACTTGGCTTTCCTTTGGGTCTCTGGGCTGCTGTCTAGTTGTGTGGCTGCTGTTTCTGGGGGCCGTTTTGCATCTGTGTTGCATGGGATCGGCCGGCTTCTGGGGCTTGTGGACGATTGCTCCGGCCTGGGATGGTTGGGCTGCATTCCGGTTCTCCTCTGCGTTTCCTGGTTTCGCCGCGGGGGCGGCTCTTTTGGTATCGCCCCGCGGGTGTTCTGTTGGGCTGGGGTCCGGGGATTGGGCGGGCTGCTCTGTGTTGTTGGTTTGGGTGGTCTGGAGCTGGGGTGCTGCTCGCTTGCTGGTGTGTTGGGGGTCGTTGTCTTGTTGGGTCACCCGTTTCGGTGGTATTTTCTCTTCGGGGTGGTGCTGCATGATCCTCTTCGGCTGTGTTTTGGTGTGTTCGGGTTGGTCGGTGGGCTGTTTGTAACGTACCGGGGATCATGGATTGGTTCGGATACATCGGGGTGCTTGGGGGGGGGCGTGTGGCCTTGGGCCGGGGGGGGAGTGCCATTGGGGTGGGTGTTTTGATAAATGACTTCAGAGTCATTTATGACAAACAGGTTAAAGTGTGTAGGATGTGTATTATGTGTAAAATAATACTTGTATTGTAAATGTCTTGGCAAGCCGGTTACAACCCAATGTGTCAGATTTCTCTGACGTTAATCAATGACCTGGTTTAGGTTCGTTGACAATTTGCAATTGACATACTGTTGTTCGTACTTGAGTCTTGGCAAGCCGGTTACAACCCAATGTGTCAGATTTCTCTGTGAAGGAATGTAAAAATTAACTCAACATTTACTTTATTCTCTTGTTTCTTCACAGAACTGCTTCAATTTTCAAATTAGGCTCCTTCGGAAAAATAAAATAATACCTGTATTCTAAATGTACGATAAAATACTGCATTGTTTGACCGATTTTAAAGAACCATGTGTGGGAGGAAATGTTGCTTACAGCCACACCACTCTAATCAAGCCCGATGACGTCTGATCTCGGAAGTTAAGCAGAGTAGGTCCTGGTTAGTACTTGGATGGGAGACTGCCTTGGAATACCAGGTGCTGTAAGCTCTTTAACTTCTATCTCCAATGGGCAGTGGACATTGCTACTTTTTCTGTTGAAAGAAATATGAGAAAAAGGCCAGATTAAAGAGATGGATCCAAAAAGGTGGGTAAAGGTGAAATAGATCCAATCAGTATCATATTATCCTTTTCATTTTCTTTAAAAGTTAATCAATGACCTAGTTTAGGTTCATTGACATATTGCAATTGACATACTGTTGTTCATATTTGAGTCTTGACAAGTCGGTTAACACCCAATGTGTCAGACTTCTCTGAAGGAAGGTAAAGATTAACTCAACATTTACGCTATTCTCTTGTTTCTTCAGAGAACTGCTTCGATTTTCAAATTAGGCACCTTAGGAAAAATAAAACAATACCTGTATTCTAAATGTACGATAAAATACTTCAATGTTTGACCAATTTTAAAGAACCATGTGTGGGAGGATCTGTTGCTTACGGCCACACCACTCTAATCAAGCCCGATGATGTCTGATCTCGGAAGCTAAGCGGAGTAGGACCTGATTAGTACTTGGATGGGAGACTGCCTTGGAATACCAGGCTCCTTCGGAAAAATAAAATAATACCTGTATTCTAAATGTACGATAAAATACTGCATTGTTTGACCGATTTTAAAGAACCATTTGTGGGAGGATCTGTTGATTACAGCCACACCACTCTAATCAAGCCCGATGAAGTCTGATCTCGGACGTTAAGCAGAGTAGGGCCTGGTTAGTACTTTGATGGGAGACTGCCTGGGAATACCAGGTGCTGTAAGCTCTTTAACTTCTATCTCCAATAGGCAGTGGACATTGCTACTTTTTCTGTTCAGAAGATTATGAGAAAAAGGCCAGATTACAGAGATGGATCCAAAAAGGTGGGTAAAGGTGAAATAGAATCAATCAGTATCATCTTATCCTTTTCATTTTCTTTAAAAGTTAATCAATGACCTGGTTTAGGTTCATTGACAATTTGCAATTGACATACTATTGTTCGTATTTGAGTCTTGACAAGCCGGTTACAACACAATGTGTCAGATTTCTCTGTGAAGGAAGGTAAAAATTAACTCAACATTTACGCTATTCTCTTGTTTCTTCAGAGAACTGCTTCGATTTTCAAATTAGGCTCCTTCGGAAAATTAAAATAATACCTGTATTCTAAATGTACGATAAAATGCTGCAATGTTTGACCGATTTTAAAGAACCATGTGTGGGAGGAAATGTTGCTTACAGCCACACCACTCTAATAAAGCCCGATGATGTCTGATCTTGGAAGTTAAGCAGAGTAGGGCCTGGTTAGTACTTGGATGGGAGACTGCCTGGGAGTACCAGGTGCTGTAAGCTCTTTAACTTCTATCTCCAATAGGCAGTGGACATTGCTACTTTTTCTGTTGAGAAAATTATGAGAAAAAGGCCAGATTAAAGAGATGGATCCAAAAAAGGTGGGTAATGGTGAAATAGATTCAATCAGTATCACATTATCTTTTTCATTTTCTTTAAAAGTTAATCAATGACCTGGTTTAGGTTCATTGACAATTTGCAATTGACATACTGTTGTTCGTATTTGCGTCTTGACAAGCCGGTTACAACCCAATGTGTCAGAGTTCTCTGTGAAGGAAGGTAAAAATTAACTCAACATTTACGCTATTCTCTTGTTTCTTCAGAGAACTGCTTCGATTTTCAAATTAGGCTCCTTCGGAAAAATGAAATAATAACTGTATTCTAACTGTACGATAAAATACTGCAATGTTTGACCGATTTTAAAGAACCATGTGTGGGAGGATCTGTTGCTTACGGCCACACCACTCTAATCAAGCCAGATCTCGTCTGATCTCGGAAGCTAAGCAGAGTAGGGCCTGATTAGTACTTGGATGGGAGACTTCCTGGGAATACCAGGTGCTGTAAGCTTTTTAACTTCTATCTCCAAAAGCCAGTGGAAATTGCTACTTTTTCTGTTGAGAAAAATATAATAAAAAGGCCAGATTAAAGAGATGCATCCAAAAAGGTGGGTAAAGGTGAAAAGGAAAAATAGATTCAACCAATATCATATTATCCTTTTCATTTTCTTTAAAAGTTAATCAATGACCTGGTTTAGGTTCGTTGACAATTTGCAATTGACATACTGTTGTTCGTATTTGAGTCTTGGAAAGCAGGTAACAAACCAATGTGTCAGATTTCTCTGTGAAGAAAGGTAAAAATTAACTCAACATTTACTTTATTCTCTTGTTTCTTCAGAGAACTGCTTTGATTTTCAAATTGGGCACCTTCAGAAAAATAAAATAATACCTGTAGTCTAAATGTACGATAAAATACTGCAATGTTTGACCGATTTTAAAGAACCATGTGTGGGAGGAAATGTTGCTTATAGCCACACCACTCTAATCAAGCCTGATGACGTCTGATCTCGGAAGTTAAGCAGAGTAGGGCCTGGTTAGTACTTGGATGGGAGACTGCCTGGGAGTACCAGGTGCTGTAAGCTCTTTAACTTCTATATCCAAAAGGCAGTGGACATAACAAGTGATCATAACATGTCTGACAGGGAAAGTTGATTCCTTTCAAATTGGAATTCCCTGTCCGGGAATCGGTGCGATTGCCGAATCCTCGTCACTAGATCATCAGGTACACGCTGGCACAGAAAAGAACAATGCGAATAAACCATCACAGTGACCCAAAATTGTGTTGAGAAAAGAACACGATATCCCAAAGTTAAGTAACATCAAAATGGAATTCCCTGACCGGGAATCGAACTCGGGCCGCGGCGGTGAGAGCGCTGAATCCTAGCCACATCAGGGACACGCTGGCACAGAATAATAAGAGAAAACCAGTCGGATGGAAGACATTCGTTGGATGGAAAGAGTGAAGTACTCGGGGTTGACTTAGTTACTTTGCTCTCTTCGTTACATGGCTCTTTGGTTGAAAGGGTTCATAACATGTCTGACAGGGCAAGTTGATTCCCTGCAGTATCTGCCTGTCATCTAGCTTTTTCACCCTTTAGTTTTACCACTGCTTAAGGTCTGATTCAAACCACCATTTCCTCATTACCATTACCATTACTATCCAATTGTTTAAAGTGTCCTGCGGTAGTCCTGAGGGTTCAGGGAGCATCCAGTTAGAATGGCCGCTGGCCTCCCCTATCTTCATTGGTTCCCAATGGAGTCCACAAAGTATAGCAAAGATTGCCTCAACCAAATTTCTCGGTAAAACGTAGTTCCAGGCAATTTTCTTGCGTTTTTCATGGGCCTGGAAAGTTTTGAAAAGCGTTAAATAGAGGGTAGGGTTAGACAACTTACACCGAGCCCACCCACCTGCTTTCCGCAGAAGGGAATGAGCTCAAATGGTAGAGTGCTTGCTTCGCATGCCAGAGATAGTGGGATTTACGCCCACATTCTCCAAGTGGCTTTTTGTTTCTTCTGTGTACGTGATTAGTGGAAACAGAACATTTCATTAAAGAACGCAATAGGACTTCTTATACCGGTTGAATGGAAGATAGCAACCGTAGTTTTTTTCCCATAAGACTTATTGAATATTGGGCTCTTGTCCTACTAGCAGCTGGTAGAAAACTCCCTGTCAGGGAATCGAAACATGGTCTTCCTCGTGACAAGCGGAGATACTTTCCACTATACTAACGAGGACTGTGCTAGTGACGTTTTTTGGCTAGTTTTTCAGAGTTTACAGGGAATTTGCAGTTACACAGGGGAGCCTTTAAGTTTACTACACATTTACTGTCACTCAATGCCAAAGCAACTTTGACTGTATCCAGTTGGAAATCATGTTGTCTGCCATCCCAAATGTTTGCAGTTAAGTGAAAATGTTGCATTAAGCCGGGCACGTGTGTTACTGCTTTAATTGGCCGGGATGTCTAGAATTCAACCACTTTCTCAATTCACATGGAACCATTACTTATCAAAACCGGTCAACCCTTTTGCATTTTCGCTGGAATCTGCGGTGACCTGTCAATGATTTAGGGGAAACCATACGATCACCACAATAAAACCCTGCTGCATTGGCCGGGGATCGGATCCCGATCTCCCGCGTGGCAGGTGAGAATTCTACCATTGAAAACTAATACCTACATATCACCAAAGCGAGAAGGACGAATCCACGTGGCTGCATGTGGTCACCGTGACGTTGATTTTATTCATCTTTCCATACACCATTCAGCCATTTTCCCTGTCAGCAATTTTGCCCCTATTTCTCTCCTATTGTTCCGTCTTGATGGTGCCCTTACCTCTGAAGGGCAAACGAAGAAATTAATAGATCTCAAAAGATCTAACAAAACATAATCCCCAGTTTGAACTCGTAAATTAAGGCTATAGATGAAAACCCGACACCAGCCTCAAATCAACATTCTTGGCTCAACATCGACCACAAGAACTGTGTGTAGCTGCTTCACTTGGAAGGGATGTCTAGCATTCTACCGACATTTTCAAATTACGAGGAATCAGCACTTACAACAAACCTTATACATTTTCGCTAGTACAGCCTTTTCGATTATTCCAAGGGAAACTATACAATCACCATAGTAAAATCCTGCTGCATTGGCCGGGAATCGGACCCAGATCTCCCGCGTGGCAGGCGAGAATTCTGCCATTGAACCACCAATGCCTACATAATACCAAGGTGAGAAAGACGAATCCGCGTGGCTGAATGTGGTCAGCGTGCCGCTGATTTTATTCATCTTTCCATACACCACTCAGCCATTTTCCCTGTCAGCAATTTTGCCCCTATTTCTCTTCTATTGTTCCGTTGTGATGGTGCCCTTACCTTGGAAGGGCAAACGAAGAAATTAATTAATCTCAAAAGATCTAACAAAACATAATCCCAAACTTGAACTCGTAATAGATGAAAACCTGATACCAGCCTAAAATCAACAATCTTGTCTCAACCTCGACCACCAGCAGTTTGACTGCTTTACTTGGACGGGATGTCTAGAATACAACCTCTTTCTCAAATCACAAGGAATCATTACTTACCACAAACCGCTCAACCCTTTGGCATTTTCGCTGGTACAGCCTTGTACCTGTGGTAACCTGTCGATGATAACCCTGCCTTTAAGTTTACTACACATTTACTGTCATTCAATGCCATAGCAGCTTTGACTGAATCCAGTGGGAAATCATGTTGTCTGCCATCCCAAATGTTTGCAGTTAAGTGAAAATGTTGCATTAAGCCGGTCACTTGCGTAAAAGACCATCTTCAGCAGTTTCTGTAGTGTAGTGGTTATCAAGTTTGCCTCACACGCGAAGGCCAGAAGTGTATACCCATAGACTTTTTCATGAACAGAAGGGTGTCCAAAATGAGGTGGGTCGACTCCCACCTTCCCCAAACTAAAAGTTCAGTTTCTAGTTCAAGTGATGAGCTACAGAATGTGGGCAGAACACAAAACAACTGCATAACCTCAATAATAATTATACTTTATATTTATAGCATGCAGCGTAGTCGTCATCCCCCCGCTTCAGCATGCGTGAAGCTCCGTGGTGCTGAACCAGAAGAGATGGCAGCTCTCATGACTCCTGTCCACCGGTCGTGGTCCAGGACTTGGACGATGCATCATGTTTTAATGGGTACGGTGCGAGTGGCTCGAGGAGAGGAGGATGCAGGCAGCGGTGTTGTAAATAAATACAATGTATAAAGCACATGTTTATTATAGTGTTTAATGTTAGAATACAGTTATATGGTGATTTGTTTGTATATGAAGTGGGGCTTCCCTGACAGTGGAACTGGTCTCCTGAAATAAAGCATCACATGGAGATGACAATAATTATTGACAAATTGATAATAACTGTTGATGATTGACTGAGTGATTCATCTGGATTACCTGACAGCCTGTGGCCTCTACAGCTGCAGGGGAATCCATAGTGACAGCAGCTGCCATGTCTGGCTTTGTCTTGTGCTTCTCCCAGTTCAGAGGAATAGAACGACAGCCAGGCTCCACGTAGTGAAGTCCAAATAGGTACAGCAGCTCACAAGATCCTGTCTCTGAGCAGGACACTTGTCCTGAAGCCTTGGATCTTTAATCCTCATGGGCTCATCAGACGGCCCCTTCCTGAACGAGACCGCCTTCCTTCCTGGGATGAAGTTGATGGTCTTCTTCATTGTCTCCTGTGCAAAACACAATGCATTTTATACACAGAGTCCCTCACGTTAACTTTGATAGCCTACTAGCAGCTGTTAGAAAACTCCCCGTCAGGGAATCGAACCCTGGTCTTCCGCGTGACAAGCGAAGATACTGTCCACTATACTAACGAGGACTGCCCTAGTGAAGTTTTTGGCTAGTTTTTTGTCGTTTACAGGGAATTTGCAGTTATACAGGGGAGCCTTTAAGTTTACTACACATTTACTGTCATTCAATGCCATAGCAGCTTTGACTGAAGCCAGTTGGAAATCATGTTGTCTGCCATCCCAAATGTTTGCAGTTAAGTGAAAATGTTGCATTAAGCCGGTCACTTGCGTAAAAGACCATCTTCAGCTGTTTCTGTAGTGTAGTGGTTATCACGTTCGCCTCACACGCGAAAGGTCCCCAGTTCGAAACTGGGCGGAAACACTGATCTTTGTTCTTGGTTAGGGTTAGGGAGGGAGGGGAGTGTTGGGCTATTTGGGGGAGTGGTGGTGCCTGCATTCGTTTTGGCGTGCTCTGGCATCTGGTCTGTGGACTGGGGAGTGCCGGGGGACTTGGCTTTCCTTTGGGTCTCTGGGCTGCTGTCTAGTTGTGTGGCTGCTGTTTCTGGGGGCCGTTTTGCATCTGTGTTGCATGGGATCGGCCGGCTTCTGGGGCTTGTGGACGATTGCTCCGGCCTGGGATGGTTGGGCTGCATTCCGGTGCTCCTCTGCGTTTCCTGGTTTCGCCTCGGGGGCGGCTCTTTTGGTATCGCCCCTCGGGTGTTCTGTTGGGCTGGGGTCCGGGGATTGGGCGGGCTGCTCTGTGTTGTTGGTTTGGGTGGTCTGGAGCTGGGGTGCTGCTCGCGTGCTGGTGTGTTGGGGGTCGTTGTCTTGTTGGGTCACCCGTTTCGGTGGTATTTTCTCTTCGGTGTGGTGCTGCATGATCCTCTTCGGCTGTGTTTTGGTGTGTTCGGGTTGGTCGGTGGGCTGTTTGTAACGTACCGGGGATCATGGATTGGTTCGGATACATCGGGGTGCTTGGGGGGGGTCGTGTGGCCTTGGGCCGGGGGGGGAGTGCCATTGGGGTGGGTGTTTTGATAAATGACTTCAGAGTCATTTATGACAAACAGGTTAAAGTGTGGAGGATGTGTATTATGTGTAAAATAATACTTGTATTGTAAATGTCTTGGCAAGCCGGTTACAGCCCAATGTGTCAGATTTCTCTGACGTTAATCAATGACCTGGTTTAGGTTCGTTGACAATTTGCAATTGACATACTGTTGTTCGTATTTGAGTCTTGGCAAGCCGGTTACAACCCAATGTGTCAGATTTCTCTGTGAAGGAAGGTGAAAATGAACTCAACATTTACGCTATTCTCTTGTTTCTTCAGAGAATTGCTTCGATTTTCAAATTGGGCTCCTTCGGAAAAATAAAATAATACCTGTATTCTAAATGTACGATAAAATACTGCAATGTTTGACCGATTTTAAAGAACCATGTGTGGGAGGCTCTGTTCCTTACGGCCACACCACTCTAATCAAGCCCGATGACGTCTGATCTCGGAAGCTAAGCGGAGTAGGACCTGATTAGTACTTGGATGGGAGACTGCCTGGGAATACCAGGTGCTGTAAGCTCTTTAACTTCTATCTCCAATAGGCAGTGGACATTGCTACTTTTTCTGTTGAGAAACATATGAGAAAAAGGACAGATTAAAGAGATGGATCCAAAAAGGTGGGTAAAGGTGAAATAGATTCAATCAATATCGTATTATCTTTTTCATTTTCTCTAAAAGTTCATCAATTACCTGGTTTAGGTTCATTGACAATTTGCAATTGACATATTGTTGTTCTAATTTGAGTCTTGGCAAGCCGGTTACAACAAAATTTGTCAGATTTCTCTGTGAAGGAAGGTAAAAATTAACTCAACATTTACACTATTCTCTTGTTTCTTCAGAGAACTGCTTCGATTTTCAAATTAGGCTCCTTCGGAAAAATAAAATAATACCTGTATTCTAAATGTACGATAAAATACTGCAATGTTTGACCGATTTTAAAGAACCATGTGTGGGAGGAAATGTTGCTTACAGCCTCACCACTCTAATCACGCGAGACCAAATCAAAATCACGTGGGATTTGCACCTGAACTCCAAAGCAGGAAGTGAGACAGAGCACATGGTGGAGGGTTCTTTCCCTCCACTCCTTTTTTTTCTCCTATTTCTTTTGTTTTTCCATGAGAAAAGGACTCAATTTTGTTAGTTTATCATTTGTTTTCCCCCAACAGTGTTTCACTGTGTGGGGGAGTCTTTTTTCTCTCTCTTTTGGGTGAAAGAATGGAGACTATCATGGCTTTTACTGGTGAAATGACACGGAACGGCACAGAGATTAACGAGCAGGAAAACGGACAAAGAACTGCAATGAGAAAATTTGAAAGCAATAAAGAGAGTGGTGAATATAATAAAAAGCTCACAGTTAGTGTGGAGCTGGAAGGACAGAATACAATAACTGCAATGGAGTTAATGAAGTGTGTGCGTGAGCTGTGTGGTGGACTGGTGGCGTGCCGCTTCGTCGGAGAAGGCCGGTACGAGATGACGATGAGCCATCCGAAAGGGAAGGAGAGGCTGCTGGAGGGATTCAAGATCGGACAGACGGGGGTCCACGCCAGGGAGCTAAACAACGATGAGCTGGTGGTGTCCTTCCTGAACCTGCCGTTCTACACCGAAGACCGGGAGATCCTGGAGAAGCTACAGTGCTGGGGAGTGTCGGCTGTTTCCCAGATAAAACGTCGTATGTGGCCGGGGACCAAGATAGCGGACGGAACGAGACTCCTAAAGGTAAAATTTAATGACCAGGTCCAGTCCTTGCCTTACTCTGCTCGGTTCAATACAGCTCTGGGTGCGGAGTACTTCAGAGTCATTCATGACAAACAGGTTAAAGTGTGTAGGATGTGTATTCAGCCGGGGCATATTCTGAGGGAATGTCCGGATTTTTCTTGCCATAAATGCGGAGTCCAGGGGCATTACGCTAGGGAATGCACAAAAAACGAACCGAAATGCAGCCTGTGCTTTAATATAATGGCTGAATGCATCTGTAATAAGAGTGAAAATGACAGGGAGAATACGAAGAGTGAAATCTCTGAGTCTGAGGGCGAGGGAGAAGAGGAGTTGGCTGAAGGGAGTGGAGGGACCGAGGAGAGTGAGATTGTGGAAGGGAGGGGAAAAGAACTCTTTACGGACGCCGAGTCAGAGCTCGCTACGAGGGTGATTACGAGCGGAGGGGTTGTCCTTCAAATGGTGCCGGGTAGAAGCCCCGGTGAAAAAGAAAAGGCGGTGTGCGAGCCCACAGAGAAAACAGAGGCGAGGAGCGGTGAGAAGGTGCTCGGAAAGCGGCCAAAACAACCGTCTCCACCCGCCGTTTCAGAGCACCAAAGCCCTGCGACCGAGCCGGACCCCGTGCCCGTGCCGGTGCCGGACACCGTGCCGGTGCCAGACGCCTTGCCGGACACCGCGCTCCCTCCACGGCCTGGAAATCGGCTCCGCAAAGCCGCTAATGAGCCTCCCCTGACGGAAGAAGGATCAGACTCAGAGATGGATGTTGTCAATGTTAAGGAAGCAAGGAAAAGGCCAAACGAGAGGCAGAAAAAGAGCAAAGTAAAGAAAAATAAAAGTAGAAACTAACAGATGATTAATATACAACAGCTAATACTTATGTGCACCTTCACAGGCTTCCAGATAAACTCGCTTAATGCGAATGGGCTCCGTAATAAAACAAAAATGGACTCAATTCTGAAACAACTTAAACCAGACATAATATGCTTCCAGGAAACAAGATGGGATGAAAGCTCTGTAAAATATTGTGAAAAGCAGTGGGAGGGAGAAATCTACTCAAGCGAAGGGACCTGCACCTCATGCGGTGTAGCTGCACTCTTCAAACAAAACTGTTTTGAGAACATAAAAGAAATACACAGGGACAAAGAAGGCAGGTTACAAATCATTGATTTTAGTTTTGCTAATACATGTTACCGGTTGATAAATGTATATGCACCTAATGGTGAATGTGAAAGGAAATGCTTCTTTCAAAAACTCACAAAGTGGTGTAATGAAAAAAGCCTTTTAATAGGGGACTTAAATGTAGCCCTGACGGAAAAAGACCTTTCAAATAACAACGTATATAGGAACGATACGAGTAGAAGCACCCTAAAAAATATAATAATTGAATCTAATATTATAGATGTGTGGAGAGTTCTCAACAAAAGTGGCACAGGGTTTTCAAGGAGACAGGCGGTGAATGGGAAATTAAAACAATCCAGGATTGATTATTGCCTGGGTGCCTCTCGGGTGATGAAAGAAATAACAACCTGTAGATACTCCTTTAATTCATGGAGCGATCACGCTTTTATGACAGTAGGTGTGGGGGGTGATGGGAACAAGAGGGGTGGGGGAACATGGTGTTTAAATATAAGTCATCTAGAAGATGAGGTGCTCAAAATACAAATAAATAAATATCTAGTAAAGGTGCTACAAAACATTGACTTTGTCGATGATATTTGTAGCTACTGGGGGAAAGTAAAAGAAAAATCAAAAAGATGTGTATCATTTTCAGCAAAAATAAGAACTGGGAGGATAAACGAGAAGAGACTGTTTTAAATTCCCTTCTAAAAAATGAAATACGGAAATGTGAAGAAAACCCCAATTATAATAGTGAAAGATATGAACTATATAAAACTAAAATAAATGAAATTGAAAGAAAACGGTGTAAGGGTGCAATAATCAGAAGCAGAGCAAAATTTATAACCGAGGGAGAAAGGTGTACCGCTTTTTTTCTAGGGCTGGAAAAAGTAAGCCAAAACAAAACTTTCCTCTCCAGGCTAGAAAATTCAAGTGGGGAAATAATAGAAAAAACAGAAGAGATCATGATTACCATACAGGGATATTACCAACAACTTTTTCAGAGCGAAGCAAGTGATAACAGTAAAATAAATGAGGTAGCAAATAAAATAAGTAACAAACTCAAGGAAGATGATCGTAAGTGGTGTGACACGCCGCCCTATCTCGGAGAGGTAGAGCAGGCAATAGACGGACTGAATAAAAACAAAAGCCCAGGTGCAGATGGTCTACCTGCAGAATTCTTTCAAACATTTAAAGAAACTCTAGCCCCGATCCTGCTCAAAATTTACACTCAGATGGACACAGAGCAGAAGGCTCCAGTACCGTTCACAGAAGGGATAGTAACCATAATCTTTAAAAACAAAGGAGACAGGACCAACCTCAGAAATTACAGACCAATCAGCTTATTAAATACGGACTACAAAATCTTTGCAAAAACACTGGCGAATAGATTAAAAAGGGTAATAAACTCAATAATAGGAACAACACAGGCTTATAGTATTCCTGGGAGAGACATCTCAGACACCATCAACACCATCAGGGACACAACAAGTACTTTAAACAGTGAGGGAGGGATCATGTTGGGTGTAGATTTAGAAAAAGCCTTTGATAGAGTGGAACATCCCTTCTTGTGGGCGGTACTGGAGCGCTACGGTTTTGGGCCTCTGTACATACAAAGAATCAAAATGTTGTACAGGAATGCAAAAAGCAGGGTTAAATGCAACGGCCTCCTGACAGACAGCTTTGAGATCAAGAGGTCAGTAAGACAGGGCTGCCCACTATCAGCGTTATTATACAGTCTGGTGGCAGAACCCCTGGCCTGCTTAATAAACAGCGATGGGAAAATAAAAGGAATTTCAACCCCAGTTGGAAACACAATTAAAATCATACAATATGCCGATGATGTCAACATATGCGTTAAAACGAGAGGGTGTGTGGATAGAGCGTTAGAACACATAAAAAACTACGGGAGGGCATCGGGAGCAAAAATAAATGAAGGAAAATCTGAAATCATGGTCTTTAAACAATGTGACATCCCGAGCAATGCCTGGGGACTCAAACAAATTGACAATGAAAGGAAAATATTAGGCATTTTTATAGAGAAAGATGAAAAGAGAGCCATGGAAAGAACATGGAAAGAGGTTTTGGGGAAAATAAAAAATCTACTCAACCTTTGGTATGCGAGAGGCCTAAATTTGAAAGGAAAGGTAATCGTAGTTAACGCCCTGATACTGTCCAAAATTAACCACATTTTGGGGTCTTGCGAGTTGCCCTCTTGGGTACTAAATTCGCTCAATGTAGCAATTTCCACATTCTTCTGGAAAGGAAAGGGGAATTCAATTGCTCGCAGGACATTAATAGCTAACAAAGGGGAGGGGGGCTTAGCTTTGATTGATATAAGTGTGAAAAAAGATGCACTGAGGCTAAAACTAATAGGAAGATTTTTCAATTCAGAAGGTCAGCTGCCCTGGAAAGATTTCTTGATGGGCCTCTTGACAAATTACGGGGAGAGGAGCTTGTACAACCTGTGTGCCTTCTCCCCAAAGGATGTAAAAGCGGGCTCGTCAGGATTCTACAGGGAAGTGCTGGAGGCCTGGGACAAGATTCTGCCCCACCCCAAACCTGACGTAAAAGGGAAAGAACAAGTGCTGCGGTTACCTTTCCTATCAAACCCAAGCTTTGTTGGTCAGGGAAGGCCTCTCATAAGCTGTCACCTCAGTCAGGCAGGTCTCACGTCAGTAGGAAGCGTGTGTGGGATGAATGGTATGTTTGATTTAGAGAGAGGGAGAAAAAGACTAAGGGGGGGGGGGTGTAAATACAATATAACACGTTTAAAAGAGATAGGAAAAATGTTTGATGAATCTATGAGACAAGTATGGATGGAGAAAATGGGGGTCGACATGGGGCAGGACAGAGCCGTGGGTTTTTTCCTGTGCCTTGAGGGTAAACTCACATGCATAGAACAAATAAAGACAAAAATATTCTACAGCATTTTGATAAAAAAACATATAAGTAAACCAACAGCTGAACAATCGTGGACAAAAATATTCCCTAACTACCAACTTAACAGAATTTGGTCCAATATAGAATTTAAATTCATCCCCCCGGGCATTTTCAACTCAGACTTCAAGATAAGGCACAGGAAGATATTCACAAGCATCGTCCTGCACCAACTACACAAGGAGAAATTCACAAGAATGTGCGCAGTTTGTGGCCAGGAAGAGGAGGACTTTGAACATCTCATACTATTTTGCTCTGCACTCAGAGTTTTTAGAGCGTATATAAAAGAACTGATAACAGTGGGATGTGGGGTAAAGAACATGAGGGGAACATTGTGGGACTGGACCTGGTGTTTTGGTCTACCAAAAAGGATCGAAGGTCAGGATGCCAGCCTCCCCAATACATGCCTGGCATTTGCCAGACAGGCAGTCCTGATGAGGAGGAATTTTGCCCTTTTTGAGAACAAAACAAAGGACTCACAAAACTGTTCGCAAACAGCATAAAAGCACACTGGAGAACACTATATGCTCATAAAAAAGACCTAATGCAGAACTATGTAAGTGAAAAAAACAAACTGTTCTCAGTGGATAATGACAATAACATGGTCTTTCTTTTTTGAGCCACGTAGGTTGGGTTTGAGGTCACTGACTTTTTGTTGCGTTGCGAAGGGGAGGAGGCCTCTTTTTGTGTCTCAAGAATAGAGATGTGTGTGTATGTGTGAAATCATTGCTGTAGATTTTGTTGTACTTTCTAACTGTAAATATTATAATCATACTTGCAAATAATTATGTGAACCAAAATAACAATGTTTGTATTTTTGATAATAAAAGATAAAAAAAAAAATCAAGCCCGATAAACTCTGATCTCGGAAGTTAAGCAGAGTAGGGCCTGGTTAGTACTTGGATGGGAGACTACCTTGGAATACCAGGTGCTGTAAGCTCTTTACCTTCTATCTCCAATAGGCATTGGATATTGCTACTTTTTCTGTTGAGAAAAATATGAGAAAAAGGCCAGATTAAAGAGATGGATCCAAAAAGGTGGGGAATGGTAAAATAGATTCAATCAGTATCACATTATCTTTTTCATTTTCTTTAAAAGTTCATCAATGACCTGGTTTAGGTTCATTGACAATTTGCAATTGACATACTGTTGTTCGTATTTGAGTCTTGGCAAGCCGGTTACAACCCAATGTGTCAGATTTCTCTGTGAAGAAAGGTAAAAATGAACTCAACATTTACGCTATTCTCTTGTTTCTTCTCAGAACTGCTTTGATTTTCAAATTGGGCTCCTTCTGAAAAATG
>JACSYO010000185.1:157500-163678 GCA_016806645.1 Ophiodon elongatus | reverse complement strand
TTCTAGGGTCTTAGTACATACGGCAGGGGGATTCTAAGTGATATGCGCTGGCCCGTGCCTTGCCTTAGATCTCTATTCAACCACGAAGTCGTCGGACGACGTGGGGAGATCTATGGGTTCATGTCTTCATCCTAACCCTAACCCTAACCCTAAACCCTAACCCTAACCCTAACCCTAACCCTAACCCTAACCTAACCTAACCCTAACCCTAACCCTAACCTAACCCCCTAACCTAACCCCTAACCCTAACCCCTACTACCCTAACCCTAACCCTAACCCTAACCCTAACCCTAACCCTAACCCTAACCCTAACCCTAACCCTAACCCTAACCTAACCCTAACCCTAACCCTAACCCTAACCCTAACCCTAACCCTAACCCTAACCCTAACCCTAACCCTAACCCTAACCCTAACCCTAACCCTAACCCTAACCCTAACCCTAACCCTAACCCTAACCCTAACCCTAACCCTAACCTCTAACCTCTAGACCTAACCCTAACCTCTAACCTCTAACCTAACCCTAACCTCTAGACCTAACCCTAACCTCTGACCCTAACCCTCTAACCTCTAGACCTAACCCTAACCTCTGACCCTAACCCTTAACCCTTAACCCTCTGACCCTAACCTCAACCCTCTAACCGTAACCTCTACCCTTAACCTCTAACCCCTAACCCTAACTTGGTACTCTGACCTTAGCCTCAACCTTGAACCTTATCCCTTACTCTGACTTTTTAACCCCTAACCTTTACTTTTAATCCTAATTTATATTCTTAACCCTTACTTTAACCCTTACCCTTGCCGACCCTACTATTATCTGACCTTCTTACCCCACCTTTAACCTTTATCCGTCACCTCAGCATCACACTCTCTATTAGAGACTTTTTTACAATCATTCTATCCCTGTTCTATTCTAGGGTCTTAGTACATACGGCAGGGGGATTCTAAGTGATATGCGCTGGCCCGTGCCTTGCCTTAGATCTCTATTCAACCACGAAGTCGTCGGACGACGTGGGGAGATCTATGGGTTCATGTCTTCATCCTAACCCTAACCCTAACCCTAACCCTAACCTAACCTAACCTACCTAACCCTAACCCTAACCTACCCTAACCCTAAACCTACCTAACCCTAACCCTAACCTCTAACCAACCTAACCAACTCCTAACCTACCTAACCTACCTCGACCTCTAACCTAACCCTAACCTCTAAACCTAACCCTAACCTCTAACCTAACCCTAACCCTAACCCTCTAACCTCTAAACCTAACCCTAACCTCTAGACCTAACCCTAACCCTAACCCTAACCTCTAGACCTAACCCTAACCTCTGACCCTAACCCTCTAACCTCTGACCTAACCCTAACCCTCTAACCGTAACCTCTACCCTTAACCTCTAACCCCTAACCCTAACTTGGTACTCTGACCTTAGCCTCAACCTTGAACCTTATCCCTTACTCTGACTTTTTAACCCCTAACCTTTACTTTTAATCCTAATTTATATTCTTAACCCTTACTTTAACCCTTACCCTTGCCGACCCTACTATTATCTGACCTTCTTACCCCACCTTTAACCTTTATCCGTCACCTCAGCATCACACTCTCTATTAGAGACTTTTTTACAATCATTCTTATCCCTGTTCTATTCTAGGGTCTTAGTACATACGGCAGGGGGATTCTAAGTGATATGCGCTGGCCCGTGCCTTGCCTTAGATCTCTATTCAACCACGAAGTCGTCGGACGACGTGGGGAGATCTATGGGTTCATGTCTTCATCCTAACTAGGCCTGACCCTTCACTACTAGGTCTCCCATCATGCCTTTGTCACTGGACCTTATTACTCATTCTATTACTACCATTTTGTCCTGCGCTTGGCCACATCATCCTCTTCCTTTGGTCTATACGCTTGCAGTTCCATTTATTTATCCATTCTATTTTTGTTCCATCATCCTACATTTTCTGTCTACCGTCATCCTCTCCTCTCTCTTGTTCTCTACTTTTATACCCACCACGCATATCACTTCCCTTCCTCCCGTCACTCCTTGACGTTTCATTCGGAGTGTCGGACAGGAATTCAGATACCCCTAGTCCGGGGAGGTGGGGCTCTTGGTGTAGACACATCATCCCTACTTTTTCTGTTATTTCTGCTGCGTACTCCACTAACCCTAAACCTAACCCTCTTCCACCCTGACTCCTAACCCTAACCCTTAATTTCTACCCTAACCCTAACCCTCTAACCTCTAGACCTAACCCTAACCCTAACCCTAAACCTCTAACCCTAACCTTAACCTCTAACCTCTAGACCTAACCCTAACCTCTGACCCTAACCCTCTAACCTCTAGACCTAACCCTAACCCTTAACCTCTAACCCTAACCTTAACCTCTAACCTCTAGACCTAACCCTAACCTCTGACCCTAACCCTTAACCCTTAACCCTCTGACCCTAACCTCAACCCTCTAACCGTAACCTCTACCCTTAACCTCTAACCCCTAACCCTAACTTGGTACTCTGACCTTAGCCTCAACCTTGAACCTTATCCCTTACTCTGACTTTTTAACCCCTAACCTTTACTTTTAATCCTAATTTATATTCTTAACCCTTACTTTAACCCTTACCCTTGCCGACCCTACTATTATCTGACCTTCTTACCCCACCTTTAACCTTTATCCGTCACCTCAGCATCACACTCTCTATTAGAGACTTTTTTACAATCATTCTTATCCCTGTTCTATTCTAGGGTCTTAGTACATACGGCAGGGGATTCTAAGTGATATGCGCTGGCCCGTGCCTTGCCTTAGATCTCTATTCAACCACGAAGTCGTCGGACGACGTGGGGAGATCTATGGGTTCATGTCTTCATCCTAACCCCTCCTCACACTACCCATCACCTTTTAACCCTTCCACTAACCATTTTCTACCTGCGTGGCCACATCATCCCTTCCTTTTCTATTATTTTTGCCACGTCTTACACTAACCGTATCTCTGCTCTTTCCTGTTCTCTACTTTTATACCCACCACGCATATCACTTCCCTTCCTCCCGTCACTCCTTGACGTTTCATTCGGAGTGTCGGACAGGAATTCAGATACCCCTAGTCCGGGGAGGTGGGGCTCTTGGTGTAGACACATCATCCCTACTTTTTCTGTTATTTCTGCTGCGTACTCCACTAACCCTAAACCTAACCCTCTTCCACCCTGACTCCTAACCCTAACCCTAACCCTTAATTTCTAACCCTAGACCTAACCCTAACCCACAACCCTAACCTTAACCTCTAACCTCTAGACCTAACCCTAACCTCTGACCCTAACCCTCTAACCTCTAGACCTAACCCTTAACCTCTAACCCTAACCCTCTAACCTCTAGACCTAACCCTAACCTCTGACCCTAACCCTCTAACCTCTAGACCTAACCCTAACCTCTGACCCTAACCCTTAACCCTTAACCCTCTGACCCTAACCTCAACCCTCTAACCGTAACCTCTACCCTTAACCTCTAACCCCTAACCCTAACTTGGTACTCTGACCTTAGCCTCAACCTTGAACCTTATCCCTTACTCTGACTTTTTAACCCCTAACCTTTACTTTTAATCCTAATTTATATTCTTAACCCTTACTTTAACCCTTACCCTTGCCGACCCTACTATTATCTGACCTTCTTACCCCACCTTTAACCTTTATCCGTCACCTCAGCATCACACTCTCTATTAGAGACTTTTTTACAATCATTCTTATCCCTGTTCTATTCTAGGGTCTTAGTACATACGGCAGGGGGATTCTAAGTGATATGCGCTGGCCCGTGCCTTGCCTTAGATCTCTATTCAACCACGAAGTCGTCGGACGACGTGGGGAGATCTATGGGTTCATGT
Source organism: Ophiodon elongatus (assembly GCA_016806645.1). Classification (NCBI taxonomy): domain Eukaryota; kingdom Metazoa; phylum Chordata; class Actinopteri; order Perciformes; family Hexagrammidae; genus Ophiodon; species Ophiodon elongatus. Next base: position 159,821 of record JACSYO010000185.1, on the reverse strand, counting down.
CTTCATCCTAACCGCCTGTGCCGACTACTAGGCTCCCCATCATGCCGATTGTCGTGGACCCTATTACTCGACTATATACTATTTGGTCTTACCTGGCGTGCCACATCATCCTCTCCTTTGGTCTATACGCTGCAGTTCCATTTATTTATCCATTCTATTTTTGATCCAATTTTAAGGTCTGTCTACCCATCATCCTCTCTCTTATTCTCTACACCTATACCCACCACCCATATCCTCCCTTCTCCCGTCACTCCTTGACGTTTCATTCGAGTGTCGGAATTCAGATACCTAGTCCGGGAGGTGGGGCTCTTGTGTAAACACATCATCCCTACTTTTTCTGTTATTTCTCTGCGTCACTAACCCTAAACCTAACCCTCTTCCACCCTGACACCTAACCCTAACCTAACCCTAACCTCTAGCCTAACCCTAACCCTAACCTCTAGACCTAACCCTAACCCTAACCCTAACCCTAACTCTAACCCTAACCCTAACCCTAACCCTAACCCTAACCCTAACCCTAACCCTAACCCTAACCCTAACCCTAACCCTAACCCTAACCCTAACCCTAACCCTAACCCTAACCCTAACCCTAACCCTCACCCTAACCCTAACCCTAACCCTAACCCTAACCCTAACCCTAACCCTAACCCTAACCCTAACCCTGACCCTAACCCCAACCCTAACCCTAACCCTAACCCTAACCCTAACCCTAACCCTAACGGTACTCTGACCTTAGCCTCAACCTTGAACCTTATCCCTTACTCTGACTTTTTAACCCCTAACCTTTACTTTTAATCCTAATTTATATTCTTAACCCTTACTTTAACCCTTACCCTTGCCGACCCTACTATTATCTGACCTTCTTACCCCACCTTTAACCTTTATCCGTCACCTCAGCATCACACTCTCTATTAGAGACTTTTTTACAATCATTCTTATCCCTGTTCTATTCTAGGGTCTTAGTACATACGGCAGGGGGATTCTAAGTGATATGCGCTGGCCCGTGCCTTGCCTTAGATCTCTATTCAACCACGAAGTCGTCGGACGACGTGGGGAGATCTATGGGTTCATGTCTTCATCCTAACCGGCCTGAGCCTTCGGACTACTAGGTCTCCCATCAGCCATCAGACCCTTATTACTCTCGACTATTAATACCATTTTGGTCTTACCTGCGCGTGGCCACATCATCCTCTTCCTTTGGTCTATACGCTTGCAGTTCCATTTATTTATCCATTCTATTTTTGTTCCACGATCTTACAGGGCTGTCTACCCGTCATCCTCTCCTCTCTCTTATTTCTACTTTTATACCCACCACGCATATCACTTCCCTTCCTCCCGTCACTCCTTGACGTCTCATTCGGAGTGTCGGACAGGAATTCAGATACCCCTAGCCCGGGGAGGTGGGGCTCTTGGTGTAGACACATCATCCCTACTTTTTCTGTTATTTCTGCTGCGTACTCCACTAACCCTAAACCTAACCCTCTTCCACCCTGACTCCTAACCCTAACCCTAACCCTTAATTTCTAACCTAACCCTAACCCTCTAACCTCTAGACCTAACCCTAACCTCTAACCCTAACCTTAACCTCTAACCTCTAGACCTAACCCTAACCTCTGACCCTAACCCTCTAACCTCTAGACCTAACCCTAACCCTTAACCTCTAACCCTAACCTTAACCTCTAACCTCTAGACCTAACCCTAACCTCTGACCCTAACCCTCTAACCTCTAGACCTAACCCTAACCTCTGACCCTAACCCTTAACCCTTAACCCTCTGACCCTAACCTCAACCCTCTAACCGTAACCTCTACCCTTAACCTCTAACCCCTAACCCTAACTTGGTACTCTGACCTTAGCCTCAACCTTGAACCTTATCCCTTACTCTGACTTTTTAACCCCTAACCTTTACTTTTAATCCTAATTTATATTCTTAACCCTTACTTTAACCCTTACCCTTGCCGACCCTACTATTATCTGACCTTCTTACCCCACCTTTAACCTTTATCCGTCACCTCAGCATCACACTCTCTATTAGAGACTTTTTTACAATCATTCTTATCCCTGTTCTATTCTAGGGTCTTAGTACATACGGCAGGGGGATTCTAAGTGATATGCGCTGGCCCGTGCCTTGCCTTAGATCTCTATTCAACCACGAAGTCGTCGGACGACGTGGGGAGATCTATGGGTTCATGTCTTCATCCTAACCGGCCTGTGCCTTCGGACTACTAGGTCTCCCATCATGCCGATTTGTCATGGACCCTTATTACTCTCGACTATTACTACCATTTTGGTCTTACCTGCGCGTGGCCACATCATCCTCTT
>JACSYO010000185.1:80000-155000 GCA_016806645.1 Ophiodon elongatus | reverse complement strand
GAGAGGTACCGGCAGGCCAGAAGGGCTGCAGCTGCGGTGGTCGCGGACGCTAAAACTCGGGCATGGAAGGAGTTCGGGGAGGCCATGGAGAAGGACTTTCGGTTGGCCTCAAGGAAGTTCTTGCAAACCATCCGACGGCTCAGGAAGGGAAAGCAGGGCTTACCCCAGGCTGTGCTCAGCACGGGGGGGGGGACTGCTGACCCGGACGGGGGACATCGCCTGGCGGTGGAAAGAGCACTTTGAGGAACTCCTAAACCCGGCCAACATGTCCTCTAGAGAGGAGGCAGCGCCTGAAGACTCGGGGGGGTCACATCCATATCCTTGGCAGAGGCCACTAAGGTAGTCAAAAAGCTCCTTGGTGGCAAGGCACCGGGGGTGGATGAGATCTGCCCTGAGATGCTGAAGGCGCTGGACACTTCAGATGACTTGAGTTTTCTAATGATTGATGTTAGTCCAGTCTGACTACTTTTTCTTTGACCACATCTACTGTGTATGGGATGTTGCCCTTCTGACAGTCATTCAGTCTATAAAAAATTTGGGTGGTTCTCCAGATATTTTTCAGGGAACCGTGCCCTCCATTTGAGTATCTTTTATAGACTTGTCTGGCAAAAGCACATTTATAAGCACATCATGCAGAGGCTCGTTTCCCTAGTAAACCAATTATGTAAATGTCCATTCTAGTAAGCAACGTTCTTAATAGTGCAGACCAAAGATGTATTGACCTTTGTAAGAGCTTTCCAAAGAATGTGGTTTTATTTTCCATTGATGGTAAACCCCCTCTGAGCATTTTTTTTACTTTTGCTTTTTACTCAGTATTACATTTTCTAGCTTTTGAAGTGACTGTTAACTTGTTAGAGATCAAGAACTTTGCATCTATCAGGATTTACTCTTGTTAAAGAAAAGAAAATACACTTTAATAAAAGCCTGTTTTCAGTTGTTTGGTTATGGATTCCTTTGGTGATCAACACAAACGAGATGCGCTGCCTGTTAAAATTAATTCCTTTATCTGTACAGCTGCTGTTTCCACACTTCCGGTACACTCTGCACATAAACATTGAAGGCCGCGCAACCCTTTTTGGACCGGACGGGGCTTTAAGTATAGTATGGCTCTGTAAAATGAATATTTCTGAATATTCAAACTACTCCAATTATTTTTACACCTTTGCAAGCCTTTGACTTTTTAACAATGATAATTATTTTACTTTAAGAAATTTGTTTGTAAGTATTTGTGCATGAATGATTTATTAGAGTTCACTTGGATATGACGGACTGACAGCTCCAGAGAAGGGCTCTCTCTGAAACGACCTACAGCTCCCTGTCTGCCAGACGACATCACTGCACGAGGAGTGGAATCCATCCCTAACTTCTACTACAGAGATGATGGCCTGAAGCTGTGGAACATCATCAACAGGTTATCTTTCAATAATTATCACAACTGTCCACACCGATTTATTCTACAAGCAACAGATTAATCTTTCTGTCCTATTCCCATAACAAATTTAAATCAAATTTTGGGTCCACTAGCTTTGTGAAGGCAGTAGTGGAGTACTACTATCCCTCAGACAGTGAAGTGCGTAAAGACACTGAGCTGCAGGAATAGATCAGTGAGATATTTGCACATGGCTTCTTAGGAAACAAAGCCTCAGGTATTTAACAGTAAGCCTATAATATTGCAATGAAGATGGTGATTGACAATAATTAACTGATAGTAATTGTGCTACCAATAAAACAGGGTTTCCAGCAAGCTTTCATACTGTTGAGGAGATTATCAAATGCATCACCATGGTGATCTTCACAGTGACGGGTCAACATGCTGCAGTAAACAATGGGCAGGTAATTGGTTGGAATATATATTTTTGAGTGATTTTGTTTTAACACTTCAAATCTATGAACATTTGGAAAGTCTGCTTTTTATTCATTCCACTTTTTATTTAGCTGAGCATTACAATGGTGCAAAGGTTGAATTCCATTCCAACATTTTCTGCAATGTTTGATATTCAAATAAAGTTGTTACATATTGACATTTCTTTCATAATTTAGTTTGACTACTACTCCTGGGTGGCAACTGTCTCACTCCTGCTGCACAATCCTCCTCAAACCACTAAGGGGCAGTCAAGCATGCAGACAATTGTGGAGCGCTTCCCAAATGTTGGCGATATAATTGTGATTGTAGCACTGGTTTGCGTACTTTCAGAGACTTACTCTGACGTGGTAGGTTTGGTGATCACGAACACTCCTTATAACACGTCCACATTTTAAAAAGCATGTACCAAACACAATACTGTGTCAATCTGATTTACTAGTTTGTCCTTTTGGCAGGTTCCTTTGGGTACATACCCCGATGACCGATTCCATGAGCCCGCTCCTAAGCGGATGATGAAGGAATTTCAAGCAGAGTTGTCGGACCTCAGTGAAGCAATTTCAACAAGAAACCTGCATCTTGAAATACCCTACAGCTACCTTGACCCTACTCGGATCGAGAACAGTATTACTATTTAACTCAAGCCATTATCTCTCTGCATTAGGCAACACTGTCAATACCCTTTTAACACCTGTATTGTATGCGGGTTGTGGGTTTAAACACTGGACAACTATACTCTATGCTGTATCATGTTAAGTCAGCCTTTGATGAGGTACCTGTATCTTTGTGTGAATTGATTTACATAGACATATGCTGAGGAATAACTTAATTGTCCTGTTCAGGTAGCAAATGTTTATGTTCTCTTCAAAAAATAGTTGCAGCAAATTGCACGTGTTAGGATAACTTGACCACATATTGGCAATCTAAAGGGTTACTTTCTAGCATGAGAATGTATTGAACCTTAAAATAAAGTAACATATTATCAGCTTTTCTCCTGGCTCAAAATCTTGCAGGTCTCAAGGCCTTCTAACGCAATGCACTGTGGTGCACTTAATTGTTACCTCTTTATTGGCAAACTATTACTTACTGTTATTGCCAAGCTGTAACTTTGTACAGCTTGGCAGATTGTTACTGCTCGTTTCACCTTTTAAGTATAACTGTCTTGTATAGGCCGTTACTTAGTAGTAGTAAGTCAACATAACTTGAGCAAGAGTAAAAATGTATGTAACTCTAAGTGAACTCATTAGAATGCAGCTCTGTGTCAGGTGTGCCTACAAAAACCACTGCTGTAATGTTTGACTGAATACAAACAATTACATTTTGTCTAGCCCAAAATACAAAATTTGCCTCAGGGCTTTACAATTTGTGCACATACAACATCCTGTCCCGGGACCTCACATCGCACAGGAAAACACCCCCCAAACACAAAACCATAGGGAGAGCAACAGAGGATCCTTCTCCCAGGATGTACAGAATGAACAGCATAACTGAGTTACAACAGTTAATTAGTAGGCATGAAAAAGGTATGACTACCAAAAATAACAGCAGCAGTGGATGTAGAACATAAAGCATAAATATAAAAGCAGTAATGGTAGCAGTAGGTGTCAGGCAGGACCACGGTCCAGATATAACCACGATCATTAAAAATCTGAGGTGAGAAATCAGACTCCCGGGAAGAAGCAGTTAGTAATTTACATTAACCCTCTGGGGTCTAAGGGCATTTTCCCGAGTTTTACATATTTTCTTAAATTCCCCTTTAAAGGTACTTGCATATGAGACATACCCATGTGTTGTATGATAATTTGCAGAACAAACTCGGCTTTCTATATAATGAGGCACCAATTGTCCTAAGGCACTGTGTACTGGGATAATTTGGTCTTAAGCCAAAAAATTGAAGTCAGTTTTTTTTTATTCAAATTTCTTGTGAAAACATAACTTTACTAATGGGAACAAACTGTTTTGGTGCTTGAAATTGGTTTACCAAAGTCTTAGGTTCACAACAGTGGTGGAATATACGGATAAAATAGTAGATAAATGTATAATGTCAAGATCTTACTTTTGTAATATCGTTTTTTGAGTAGAAGTGATGTATGTCACTCCACTTCCACCAACTAGAGGGACTGAGATCCCATGGGACTGAGTAATTACTTCATACTACAGATCAAGCTTCATGGGATGTGTGCAAATGAAAAATGTACATTAGAACCGTTTTCGTTTCCAAACAAAATATGAACTATATCGCTGAAAGTACGTCGCTAACTGTAAACTTTCTCTTCGTACTTTCTCTCTTCTCTCTGTCCTCTCGGGTGCAGACTGAATGTAAACTGCAGTGTTTCTGTAGCGTAAGGTGGTGGGTAGGTCCTTAGTGATTTCCTGAATGTCCATTGGTTAGTTTCATACAAAAATGTTGACAGACACATGAATCCACAAATGACGGTGAGAGGCGGAGCTCGACACCCACGAATCACACGACACGTCCAAGGTCCTGGCGCGCTGTGTGAGTCACGCACTATCTCGTGAGAACTAGGACACGGAAGTGGAGAATATACGGTTCCATAGACATCTTAACCATATCTCTGTGCCCTATTATCGCGGAGCAATTAATTTAAACAGCGAGTAAACACAGCGAAAATGCGCCGCCGCGTGCGTCGACCCCAGAGAGTTAATAGACATGAATTCATACAGAAGGAGAGAGGAGAGAGGAGCTCAGTGTATCCTAAGATGTCCCCCAGCAGTCTAGGCCTAAAGCAGTACATCTAGGGGCTGGACCAGGGCAAACCTGGAAAAGCATGAAAAAAAGGCTGTCCTTGAGATTTGTTTTATGTGGGAATTAAAGGACAAATCCTGTTCAAAGATAACTCTGATATTCTTTACGGTGGTGCTGGATGCCAGGGCATTGCCATCAAGAGAAACTCTTTCATTATATTGTAACCAAGTGGAACTGTTGGGGAGGAATGATTGGGTCCGCCGGACCGGTAATGGGGTGCACGGGCCCTGATTAGGTGATAAAGGTGCACCTGCTGGGAAATCTGGTTTTTGTCTGTGTCTCCGCCGTCACGAGCGAGTGTGCCGAGACTCCGCCCACTTTCTCTCTCGAAACAAGCCGAGACGTAACGGGGGGCCGCATTATACGGTGGTCGGCGTAATACTGTTTAATACTGCGGCGGGAGTTCAGTGTCTGGGAGGCATCCTGTACGGAGGGGACGCCGTGTGTTTAGGGATGGCTGTTTTCAGGTATTTATTTATAGTTGAATTGTTTTTCATTATGTATTTGTGTGCTCGAGGAATTGGTTACAATGAAATATGTAATGTTGCATTTGTGTTTTATAGAGCTTCCTGAGCAGTGCACCCAATCGTAGCTGGGGGGAATACAAGTGGGGTGGCTGGGTTGCTGGACAGCCGGTGGGTTGAGGTAGCTTCTTCTCGGGTTGGTCTTCTCTTTGTTGGCAGTTATTTGTGATTAATTATGTTTTCGTTTTATTTCTTTTCTAGTTAGTGGGACGCTGCCTTGGTCTTTTGTTTGTTCTTTTCCTTTAAGTTGTTTGTGGTGCCTATCATGGCCCACCGTCTGTGAACTCCTCCTGCCCGCCAAACCAGCTGTCACTGGTTAAAATATTTATACTGTCCCAATAAAGGGTGATATTTTCATAAGAACGCTGCCTCTTGCGTGTACTTGCCTTGTGTTCGAACCGGGTCTCTGTGGCACCGGGGGGGCTACAATATCATTGATTTCAGAGGTGTTCTGGGCCTAGTAAAATAATTTCAGTTTTGTCTGAGTTTAACATCAGGAAGTTGCAGGTCATCCATGTTTTTATGTCTTTAAGACATGCTTGAAGTTTAGCCAACTGGTTGGTTTCATCTGGCTTGATCGATAGATATAATTGAGTATCATCTGAATAACAATGAACGTTTATGGAGTGACTCATCGTGCACTGGGTTGTGTTCCTCCCCATCGTCTTTGTCTCCTTCGTCTCCTTCTTTGTCGTCTACTTTATCATCATCGTTGTCTACTCTTTCTTGTTCTTCTTCTGACACATCTTTCACGTCCTCTTCCACGTCAACATTTTGGGAGAACAGCTGGTCGAGAACCTGTTGGTTGGTGAAACGACGCGCATTCATGATGACGACTTCAGCACCTCGGAGTAGGACCACGGCCACAACGAGTACCAGCACCACAGACACAACCAGCACCACCGCCACAACTAGCACAACCAGCAGCTCCACCACCGCCGACAGCACATGGCTGGACGTGGACCGCAGATGCTATCAATAATAGTTTTCCCCGTGGAGATATGACTAAATACGGAATTGGCCACTTGTGTGTTTCTTCCGTTTCTGGGGATTTGGGTAGCACAATGATTCAAATACAGTTTTAGTTACACCACTTTATTTTTATTTCAAATTCCCTGTAAACGCCAAAAAACTAGCCAAAAACATCACTAGCGCAGTCCTCGTTAGTGTAGTGGACCAGGGTTCGATTCCCTGACGGGGAGTTTTCTACCAGCTGATAGTAGGACAAGAGCCCAAATCCCCAGGGTTGTCACTGCACAAGTTATTTCTTTAGTGACTGAATTTAGTTGAGATATTCTTTTATTTAAATTATGTAGAGGCATTTTCTAAGTTTTTTTCTTAATGTCTGAACTGCATTTCTGTATTGATTTGTTTTTACAGTTTTGATTTACTGTAACACATATTTGAATTTCCAAAGAAACAAGCAATAAAGCAAATATGTGTGAAACGTTTTTAACAGATTCAAATGTGGTTGAATCCCCTCAACTTCATCAGACTTTGGTCTCTAATCTTAAAGGGAGTGAAACCAATTACAGGCTGATTAGTAGATGATTAGACTCAGGTGTGCAGTGCTGCTTTGATGAGGATGATTGTCTAAATATAAATTGAAAATTGCTTCACTACTCAGATTGTTGTGCTTCCTAGTGGGTTAGACAGGAGGACGGATTACAGCCTGAACCGGATTGCAGGTTTTTTTTTGTGCTATGAAGACCTTGTGTTTTTCTGTTAGCCTCCTGGTTGGACTGTGTTTCAGGTCATGTTTTGCTTTTCCTCCCCAACATTACACTCAACATGCTTCAATTCGAAGTCCTCAGATCACAGGGAGCTACCAACACATTCAGCAAGAAAAGGCTCCAGCCGAGGAACGAGAGCAGGTGAACACGGTCCGAGTGACCTGCCATCCAGACTCTGTGGAGATTATTATTAAAGCTGACCTGTTTAGAGTTGGAGCTCCTGTTAATAGTGACGACTTATGCCTTGGAGTGGAGGATGATGACTACTGTAGAGCTACAACGTCTTCAGAAGATGAGTACAGAATCCTTGTTGGACTCATGGACTGCGGCACCAAACAAAGGGTAATGATGAATATTTTTTAATTAATTTATAATACGCTATACTAGTTTTTTAAACGCATCTACGCCCCACAGATGACTGAAGACACTCTGGTCTACGCAAACCTGCTCATATACTCTCCTGTAGCCTCTCCAGATGGGGTGGTTCGAATGGATGAGGCTGTAATTCCAATCGAGTGTCATTATGAAAGGTCTGTCTTTTAAAAGTCATCTCTTTAAAGCGCTCTAGACACGGTTTCACTATTTTGAAAATGCTTTTTCTGTTTCTTAGGAAGTACAGTTTGTCCAGTTCTTCTCTCATGCCCACCTGGATCCCCTTCATGTCTACCCAAGCTCCAATGGCAACTTTGGAGTTTGCCTTGAGAATTATGACAAGTAGGTTTTGTTCATTTCACATGTTTTTTTTTTTTTGTTTTTTTTTTAGTTATATGTGGTCAATATTTATATAATTTATTTTTAATTTTCATGCAGATGACTGGCTTTATCGAAGAAGCTCTAATGTGTTTTACCTCGGCGAGCCCATCGACATCGAAGCCTCAGTCAGAGTTGGACATCATATGGGGCTCCGAGTGTTTGTGAGCAGCTGTGTGGCTACACTTAACTCAGATGTCTACTCTGAGCCGAGATACGTCTTTGTTGAAAATGGGTAAGCACTTGGAAGGCGGCAAGTTGATGGATAAATCAAAGGGGAACATAGAAAACATAATATTACATGTTAGTTTGCTTCCAGGTCTTAAGGATTTCTGCATTGTGTTAAATATTTTATGGCTCCAAAGGACGCTGTGTGAAGTGTTAGTATTCATAATCTTTGGGCGGATTTGGAAGAGAATATCTGGATTCAGGAAGTTATAATAAAAATCAATTTAATAAAAGTTGGTGTAACAGTGCATAATTCTCAGCTGAGTGAGCAATTCTCAGCTGAGGGTTCATAAGCCAACCGCGGTCCACAGACCCTCAACAGAAGCCTGAAGAGAGTTACTGTCTGCACGTATTGACCTAAGAGAGCCTCGAACTGACCAGTACATTTGATTATATAGTCTAATGAAAAATGTACATCGGCGCCTCATTGGCTCAGTTTTACAACATATATTCGGCAAAAGTTTCACATGGCTAGAATCAGCATTCGGATTGGTCACGTCGGTGCATCGCCTCCTCCAGGCTTTATGGCACTTGAAGTCATCTCTCCACCCTCTCGTAAAGTTCAGCAGAACAACCCCCCTCAAGTGGAGTTGTTTTAGTGCCCTTTGTGTTCATCTAGGAGCCTTCAGTATCCACCCCCCTCTCTCCATCTCATTCCATGCATACCTGAACTAAGTCTAAGTAAGAAACTCAATGTGGCTGTCTTCTGTCACGCATACTCCTTCCCATAAGGCTCACTATTTCTTATTAATTATCCTTTTTAAGTATTGTTGTATATTTCAAGCGACAGTGATGTTGGAGTGATGATGGAATCTCCGCAGACACTGTTCTTGCTGGTATAATGAAGTTTATTACAAACAAGCAACATATGTCAAGACGGGCGTCATGAAAACCCGGAGAGTCCCAAAGTCGAACAGAACTCTAACCGTCGGGGCTCTCCCGATCACTTATATATGGATGTTGTTTACGCCCCAGACTTGAGTGTGTGTATATAATGACGTCATAAACAGGGCCCCCAATGAAAGACATGTTTCGGACATAGGCATAGCTACTTCTCCAGGTCAAGGAGCATTCCCCAGCGGGGGTACCTAACGAGTATCCCATGTGTAACAACAGCAATGGATCTGACATTCCAAAGTCACAGGCCCCTTCACGTATGCTATCTTCATGCATTACAGAGCAAAATATACTACAGTATTGTAATTTATACATAGACATTCCTTATTATAAGAGTGTAAGTCATATTTTATTACAACCGGAAATTGTTATTACAAACAAGTCTGATAAATTGGCCCCCTCCCCTTCACAGGTGCTTGGTTGACTCTGAGCTTCCAGGTTCTAGGTCTCACTTCTTATCCAGGACAGAGGATGACAAGCTCCACTTGACCATTGATGCCTTTAAATTCCATAATGAGGACAGAAGAGAAGTGAGGCTCTACTTTAATTGGCTCAAGTCATTATTGCCCATGTAGATTGTTTTCCCACACTTAAATTTTTTCCTCCAACAGCTCTACATTACATGTCACCTGAATGCTATACCAGCAAATGATGCAGAGGCACTAAATAAGGCATGCAGTTTTGTAAATGGAAGGTAAGTGAGATCCAGCCTGAAATGTGTCGCATTGCACAAATGCAGAATAAATGAGGAAGTGCGTGACTATTTTAATTGCTTTTCAGATGGAGGTCAGCTGATGGCAATGACTATTTATGTGGGTATTGTCAAAGTCACGATAAGCCCAGCAGCCCTGGCAAGTTTGGACCTCGTGGGTTTGAAAAGCCAGATGAACCGTTCTGGAGGAGTGAACGGGGGACCAATACAGGTTGGGTTCCTCATAGAAACTTCTATAATGGGAAACTGCGATGTCAGCCTTCACACATATTTTTTTTACTTTTAATTCTTTAGTGTGGGAACAGGAGGCAAGAGTGGGTCCGGTGATTGTCTTGCCAGCCCAGCAGAACAGTGGGCCAATACCTGTGGAGGCGCTTCCTCCTGGTCTGAATAAAATCAGCAGACCTTCACTGTTTGGCAGCCAGTGGACAAGTGGAATGAACGACAAAGTTGGTAAGTTGAACTCAAAATTGCATGTTAATCTTTATTTTTTTGGGCCCATATCTTGCTGTACTTTCTGCTCTTCAAAGAAATATCTTAATTAGACATGTTTCTATTTTAGATGAGACAGGACTGCTTCTTGGTTCACAAGCTACACCAGATGAGGTGGCAGTTCAGACTTTAGATTCTAAGAATGAAGATGAAAGAAGTGAAACAGATCTAGAAGGTAAAATATGGAAAGATTAAACAAATCTATATTTTTTTTTATTTTAATAAATTTCACTGTGGCATGGCAATTAAAACCCCCTCTAATTGGAGATGGTGCGACAGTCTCTGCCCTTCTAGAAAAGGAATCTCCCGAGGTTGACTTGGCATCAAAGGGAGCGTCACTGGACAGAAACGGAACGGCAACCCTCGGCGACGTCAACCCAACTGTTCAGTTTACTGTGGATGTGACCAAAATGTCAAATGAAACTGCAACAGAAAACACCCTTTCAGATACAAATGACTCCAAAATATAATAAATTATTGCTTTTAAATCGAGTGCTTTTTATGAGTGCTGTTAGTTTTCCTGCTAAAAGGACAGTGTGTAGGCTTTAGTGGCATCCAGTAAGTTTCCAGATTTGCAACCAGCTAAATACCCCTGCTTTCTAAAGGTTTAAAGTTGTGGTTTTGCCACCCATTGTTGCCTTTTCCTCCTGGTACAAAAGGTGAGCATTGTATACTGGCCACTAAATGTGTGTGAATTTGGGACAAGTGTCAGCAGTCAAACCAACTTTAACTTTAAAATGCCACAATCCAAACTTCAGAGGAGGCAACCTATGAGATTAAAAACTGTTTTTTCGAGATCTGTTTCTCTACTTTTTCCCAGTTTTCACACCTAATGAGTCCATATTTAGTATGCATGCTGTCAGCTTTGAGTATCTAATACCTTTTCCAGTGTGAACGCACCATATACTGTACCTACTTAAAAATAGTTTGGGACACTTGTTTTTTCACTGTTATGGAAGCGGCCGCAGAAGGGTTCAAATGTAGCGAGCAGAGAACAACTGCAAAAATGAATGGTTCAGTGCAGAACTGTTGCGATATAAAGATGTGTATTGTTTGGTCTGAATATTAATGAAACCATGTAATTATGCAAACTTTAAAGCTCTCAAATTAGACTGTTTGAAAGTGCAGAATGATGGTGGAAACTTGACTGCATTGTATAGAGGAATGTATATTGAGACCATTCTGGTTCAAAGGTAGGGAAGTCCTGAGCTTTAGTTCAAAATATTTCACTCCTGTTTTGAATATCTATCAATGTGAATTATCAGGTATGATTGCTCCATAATTTTTGAAGCATTTGGAAATGACTAAAGCCAGATGGCATCTGGAAAATGTTGTTTAGCTGCCATGTACCAATACTGTCTTTAAAAATATAAAAACATGTCTCAGACATGAATGTTGCCAACAAGATCAAATTGGACATTTTCAGTGATGTTTTATTAACAATAGGATTCTGTATGAATTAAGCTATATAATGATGGGTGCAGTGGCATTACCAGGGGGAGGGGTCTTTGACCCGCAAATTGCTTAACTACACCAGGGATGCAATTAAAGGCCTACTAGAACAGTTAGACAAAACGTCCCTCATGACCTGGCAAAATAGAATGGTACTAGACATGCTACTTGCCGAGAAGGGCGGAGTGTGCAAAATGTGCAATGTGTTGCATGTTCATCCCAAACCATACTGCCCCCGGTGGTTCAGTGACCAGGGCATGAGCAGGACTCACCTTGCTTAGTGAAGAATTAGCTGAAAACGCAGGAGTGGAGGACCCATTCTCAGGCATTCTAGAAAGGTGGTTCGGAAGGTATAAACAGCTATTCATCTCAGACATTACCGCAGTGGCCATTATGGTGTCAATCTTAGTACTCTGTGGGTGTTGCTGCATCCCATGCCTCAGGACCATGATAACCCGCTTGATCTCGACCGCACTGGCTAAAGAGGACCAACCATTGATGATGCCCCTGCTAGCCCCCAACGCAGCAATAGATGAGCATGACCCAGACAGGGACTTGCTCTTTGCAGCCCCGCCCCCAGACTATTTTGACATATTCGTATGAATGGGTACACTACGAAACAGTTTTAAAGGAGATGTTAAGAGTATGAAGTGAATGTGAAGAAGTTTAAAAATAGAGAAAATGACAAAAATGTGAAAATGAAAGAACAAATAACCTGTATTAAATCACTGAATTCTTTGTACAATTCTGCCGATAATCCATCTGAACCCGGACTTTTATTTTTATTTAGGCTTTTTATTGCTTGTTCAATTTCTGCTAAATTAATGGGCATATCACACCATAGTTCATCCTCTTTTTTTAACTTATTTTCAATATAATTTGTTATTCTTTCAATCTCTTCATCCTCAGGGGTTTCATTTGTGAAGAGCTTTTGATAAAAATCCTGTATTTCCGATAGGATATTCTCTTGTCCTGTGAGTAATTCTCCTCTTGTATTTTCTATTTGTGCTATATATGCTCTGTTTTGTACTGTTTTTTACCAGTCCTAAAAAGAAAGCTGTACATCTTTCTCCCTCAGTATTGCAGCTCCCATGCATCCTTTCTTTAATTTATTTATTTTTGTTTTATATATTCCATATTTCTCACAATTATGATTTGCATTCTTTTCAATCAGATCCAACTCCTGTTGCATGAGTTCATGCAAATCCTTCTCTTCCTTTTCCTCCTCCCATTTTTTATTCTTATTGTAATTTATACTAAGCTTCTTGATTCTTATTTTGATATCCTCCCAATATTCTATTTTGTTCTCCACATAATTTAATTCATTAGAGGAATTCATTAATAGTTTCCTCATCTTTGCTTTAAATATGTCATCTTCAAAGAGACTATTATTAAGGCACCATACACCGCCTCCCCTCTTATTTTTGACTCCGCCCAGAGATATATTCATTTGGGCGCGATCGCTCCATGTATTAAATACATATTTAAATTCTGTTATTTTTGATATTACGCCGGAAGCATCCAGACATAGGTCTATTCTGGATTGTTTCAGTTTTCCATTAACTACCTGCCTCCTGGAGAACCCTCTTTTCCTATCATTAAACACCTTCCAAATATCGATTAAATTCCCTTCATAAATTACTTGTTTAAGTGCACCTCTGCTAGCGTCATTTTGAATATATTGTTATGTGATACATCACTCACTGATAACGCTACATTAAAATCACCAATGATTATTGTATTAAGATGACACCATTTTTTTATATTTTGAAAAAATATTTTCCTTTCAACCTCCTTATTTGGTGCATACACATTAATAATTCTATAGCATACATCACCATAACAGCACTCAGAGACCAACACCAAGGATCTTAATCAATTTCTGCATCTCACTACTGTATTTTATTTCTTAAACTGCACTGCAACTTTTATTCTATTTTTTTAGCTTTTTAATGTTTTACTAACTGTTTTTAATGTTTTCAATGTTTAAATGAATGTTCTTAATTGTTTTTAAATCTTTTTTTTGCATTATGTTTTGATGCTTAACGGTTTTATGTGAAGCACTTTGAATTGCCTTGTTGTTGAAATGTGCTATACAAATAAACTTGCCTTCCCTTGCCTTGTTCTGCCTCACACACTTCTACATTGCCTTCCTCTTTTTCATTCTTGTTACAGACACAGTCATCCAGTTTAAATTGACATAGGCTGCATTTTATTTTGTAACCAAATTCGCGTGCATAATGCCCTTGGACTCCGCATTTATGGCACATGAATTCAGGGCATTCCCTAAGAATATGTCCCGCCTGTATAGACATCCGACACACCTTTACCTGTTTAGCATGTATTACCCTAAAATACTCTGCACCCAGGGCTGTGTTAAATTTTGTGGAATATGGGAGGGACTGGACCTGATCATTAAATTTCACTGTTAAAAACCTGGTTCCGTCGGCGACTTTCGACCCGGGCCACATCCTCCTCTTTATCGGGGAAGTCGCTGTCACTCCCCAGCTCTGCAGCTTTGCCAGGATCTCCCGGTCCTCGATGTAGTAGGGCAGGTTCAGAAAAGAGACCAGCAGCTCATCGTTGTTCAATTCCCTGGTGTGTACTCTCGTCTCTCCGATTTTGAAACCCTCCAGCAGCCTCTCCTTCCCTCTCGGATGGCTCATCGTCATTTCGTATCTGTCCTTTCCAACAAGCCGGCACGCCACGAGCCCACCGCACACTTGCCGCACACACTTCATAATCTCCATAGCACTTATTGCATTTACCCCTTCCAGCGCAACACTCACTGTGAGCTTCACACAATTATAGTCTTTTTTCTCGTGGAAAAACACAAAGGGGGAGAAAAAAAGCGAGGAGGGGAAGACCTCCACCATGTGCTCTGCTCTACTTCCTGCTTGTCAGCTTCCTCTCACACGTGACTTCGTCTTACTCTCGCATGATTAGAGTGGTGTGGCTGTAAGTAACATTTACTCCCACACATGGTTCATTAAAATCTGTCAAACGTTGCAGTATTTTATCGTACATTTAGAATACAGGTATTATTTTATTTTTCCGAAGGAGCCCAATTTGAAAATCGAAGCAGTTCTCTGAAGAAACAAGAGCATAGCGTAAATGTTGAGGTCATTTTTACCTTCCTTCACAGAGAAATCTGACACATTGGGTTGTAACCGGCTTGCCGAGACTCAAATACGAACAACAGTATGTCAATTGCAAATTGTGAACGAACCTAAACCAGGTCATTGATTAACTTTTAAAGAAAATGAAAAAGATAATATGATATTGATTGAATCTATTTTTACCTTTTCACCTTTACCCACCTTTTTGGATCCATCTCTTTAATCTGGCCTTTTTCTCATATTTTTCTCAACAGAAAAAGTAGCAATGTCCACTGCCTTTTGGAGATAGAAGTTAAAGAGCTTATAGCACCTGGTATTCCCAGGCTGTCTCCCATTCAAGTACTAATCAGGCCCGACTCTGCTTAGCTTCCGAGATCTGACGAGATCGGGCTTGATTAGAGTGGTGTGGCTGTAAGCAACATTTGTTAAATATTATACAATATGTGATCCAATTTCAATTTCAGTAAGATAAAACACCTCATACAGACTAATTGCAGAAGAAGCACTGACAAACATACACATCCAGATACACTCAGGCACCCAGTCGTCATGCTAGACTTTGTAGAGTTGCACCTTTTTTATTAGAGTCTACAAATTGTTGTGTAATCGAACAAAGACTTTCTTCAACTTGCTATGAGAACATCAATTTTGTAGTAGTTTGCGTTTGGGACTCATGACTTATTCTGGGTGGATTTATATCCTGTTGTTTGCTTTTTATTCATCTGTCTCACCAGGTTCCAGTGGAAAACAGAGAGTTTTCCTCCAGAGTTGTCCATCACACCAGCTAAAGGCAAAATCTATCCAGGCATGGAGGTTCCTTTTGAAGTGACTTTTGCCCCAGTGGAGCTGATTAACGATGCAAGATATGAGAACCTGTCTGGCTCCTGCATTGTAGCCTCCACTAGCAAAGAGGTTTGATTGATGCACTTTTATGCACAATGTTGAATAGTGCAACAAGTCAAAACAAGGTGACATACATATTCCCTATTGAGAGCAGACATCCTCTGTCTGAGTAATATCCCCATGTTTCTATTTTTCGTATGATCACCTTATAAAGTAAAGAAATGTATATTAAAGTTGCTGTGAGGAACTTTCAACTGTTTATGAAACAGTTTCAGTTTAATAATGATGCCTCTATACGACCCATATAAGTAAGCGAGATCATCAGCTAGAGGATTGGCTAATAGTATATAGTTATTCTTAATGCTTGTCATCGATGCCCCCCCCCCCACCCCCCACACCTAGCAAACAGACCTCAGCTGCTATGCCAATCCCCTCTGGGAGCCAACACCAACATGGCTCAGTTCAAAATTTTGTTTCAAAACAAAACTCCTCATCTCTTCTCTGATTTTGACATCAGATGATTCACAACCTCATAGTGATGTTTCTTTTTTTGCTGCAGTAAAATGAAAGGTTTCCTCAAGGGACTCTGGTTCTCAGAGACACTACCGCCTTTGTCCACAGGAGCCGCCATATCAACACAAAATGTCTCAAAGTTCCTCATAGTAGCTTTAACTTAAACTTTACTCCAATCATCATCTACACGCAGGTACAAACATGAAATTTGCCCTCTGCATTTAAGCTTCAAGTAGCTTTAAGTGATATCTATGAGCATATTCTTACAAAGACAAAAGACATGGGGATAATTTACCATAACAACCCAATTTCCTTTAAAAAAATAGACACTACCAGCAATATTCAATTCAATTAAATTTATTTTTGTATAGCCCAAAATCACAAATTACAAACTTGCCTCAGAGGGCTTTACAATCTGTACACAAACGACATCCTCTGTCCCAGAACCTCTCATCGACTCAGGAAAAACTCCCCCCAAAAAAACCTTTTAACAGGGAGAAAAATGGAAGAAACCTTCAGGAGAGACACAGAGGAGGATCCCTCTCCCAGGATGGACAGAAGTACAATAGAAGTACAATAGATGTCATGTGTACAGAATGAACAGCATAACAGAGTTACAACACATTCAATGGATATGACACAAATGATTCATGTAATAATAGCAGTAGGTGTCGGGGAGGACCACAGCAGGACGTTGGACCAGGGTCCAGATTTAACCACGATCCAGTACATCTTTGCAGTGACTGCTGTCATAACAAAGATTGATAATCACATTTGATTGATGTACTACATATTGCAGCGCAATGTAACTGAAAGCTTTTAACACTTAAAATAAGCAACATAGTATTTGGGATTTTTAGGGTTACACA
Source organism: Ophiodon elongatus (assembly GCA_016806645.1). Taxonomy (NCBI): domain Eukaryota; kingdom Metazoa; phylum Chordata; class Actinopteri; order Perciformes; family Hexagrammidae; genus Ophiodon; species Ophiodon elongatus. The sequence goes on along the minus strand of JACSYO010000185.1, from coordinate 138,240 downwards.
GTAGATATAAAAACTAAAAGCAACAGTGTAGATTGTCATTGCAGGGGTTGTTAAAGACCAATGTCAGATAATGTGTGTCAAGTTTCCGTGTTCAAACATGTGCAGTTTCACCCACTTGATAGGGATTGATGCATCTATCTGGATATTTTAACTGGATTCCACTCAAATGACCAACCACTTTTCCCTTTCCTCCTTTCATTTGGTAGGGTTAGCATATCCATTTAAGACATTTCAGCCATTTAAGTCATTTCGGCCATTTCAGCCTTTTCAGCTATTTAAGCCATTTCAGGTGAAAAACCTTTAAACAGAAAAACAGAGAAAAAAACAAATACTCAATATACAAGTTAATTCAACAAGCAAAGCACCCATGACAGCCTGAGTGATAAAGCACCATTGCCATTCTCTCTAATCTAAACATCCCGTCGACTTAACACCAGGTAATTTATTTATTATTAATATTATCTATTTACACTTCATAATTAGTGACCAAAGACCAGGATGTACTTATAACCATCACCAAACAATTAGACCTCATTTGCTGTCACCATCTACTGTGCTTCCACCACCATCTGATTAGCAAACAGATAAAAACAGTCCCCGGACAATTAACCATGAACAAACACCGATATTTGTACAACAAACAATCAACTATCTCCACACGCATACGGGCTGCGCATCCCCGTGACGTCAAGCCAACGCTCGCGCTCCCCAAACTGGTGGCGGCAGTGATCTTCAAATACAAAGACGCTTAGTTCTTGGAAAGTTCACCGCTCTTACCGGCTGCCTCTCCGGACTTTGTAGATTTTGTCAATTTGCACAGTTTTACCACCGATCTCGATCCAACACTCGATCTGTCTGTGCGGCGTTTGTCCGGTTCCGGACCTGGTCTAAAGTGACAATTATTACAATTACACAATTATTTTTCATCTCTTTTAGTCCTTTATATCTTTTTCTCCATAAAAGAAAAATCCTGTTTGACTTGACAATGTGAGACATGTAACTGCCTTTGCACTACATATTGAACAAATCTGACCTCCGTCTGACTGCTTGTCTCCAGGTGGTGAACTTTGTTTGCCCAGTGCGCGGCTCTCACACCCAGACTCTGCCCGTGCTCAACCCCACAAACCAGCACTGCCGCGTCAGACCCGTCATAGAGGGAGAACAGTGGAGCGCTGAGCCCTCCGTGATCCTTGAGCCCTTCCAAAACAAGACATGTGAGATCACCTACCGACCGCTGTCCATCCTTGCTGACGGGAAGAAACAGCCGGTAGAAGGAGCACTAACGTTTAAACACAATCGGTTATTTTTCTGCATGCCTCTTTTCTGCATATTCAGTGCAGTGAAACGCATTCTACGTGATAAAAACAAAACAACGTTGGCAATCAAGTGTGACAATAACATGTCACATGTCTCCTTATTTGCTCAGGGATCGGCCTTTTTCTCCTTCCCTGATGGGACGGGCACGCTGTACTCCCTTCACGGAATTGCTGAACCTCCAAAGGCAAAGGACACCATTGTGCATGAACTGCCTGCAAAGACTCACCACACCGTGCACAACTGGCTCTCCAAGTATCAGCGGTAATGCACACACTGTATGACCATTTAAATCTAAACCTCATGAAAGAGAGGTTCATAGCTTTTATTTTGAGAGTGCCCTCAAATAAAGAGACGAGACGAATGAGAAAGACTTGAGAAGAATTAGCTAGCTAGCGTTCAGATCAGAGCAAAACGTTCCTGCTGCATGTGACTGCTGGATAGCTGATGAAATGTAATGAGGAGAATCAAACAAGCCACGAGTGTGTCTGTGTGCTCAGGTTCTGTGTGTTGATGGCGGTCCTGAAACCGGACAAGGCCGACGCTACGGTGTCCCTGCTTTGGCCAGTCAAGACTACAAGATGTCTTTCTTTACATACAGAGAGGGGCATTACGACACCAAGGTTTGCTCACACACACACACACACACACACACACACACACACACACACACACACACACACACACACACACACACACACATATTTCTGTGACCAGATCTGAATATGTTTCTCAGCCTTGTCCTCACGTCGCCCCGTTCTCTTCAGGTGACGTTTCGTAACGAGGGGTCCGACGAGTACTTGTTCTACCTTGTTACCTTCAAGGTCACGTCTCCAGGAGTCCTGTCCACCATAGAGCTGGAGACCCCTGTCCATCGGACGACCTCAGCCACTGTGCAGGTGGAGAACCCCCTGAACACAGTTGCCTGCCTGACCACTGAGTGTAAATGCCTTGAAATCAGTGCCCCAACTCAGCACACTGTGCCAGGACAGTCAAAGGTGAATACCCAGGACATCTAATTCTGTACTGAAAATAAAAAGCTGTGTGCACATACAATTGATACTCTGTGTGTGTGTGTGTGTGTGTGTGTGTGTGTGTGTGTGTTTCCTCGCTGCAGGGCTCTCTAAGCTTCGAGTACTAGCCCCTTCGTGCGGGTGAGTCTACAGCCCGCCTGACTCTGCATAGTCATGATCTGGGCTACTTCCACTACGATCTGCTTCTCAGAGCTCTGCCCCCGCCACCAGAGAAAACCGTCTACTTCCACACTTGTCTGGGCTGCAGCGATTCTGTTCTTGTTAAGTTTACCAACCACGCCCGCATAGAAACCAAGTACTCGGTTAAGGTAAGAAAACAATGGACGTGTCCCGATGACTTGAAATCTTTGTGTTCCTGCGATACCGAATGTTCTGTCGACTCCTGTCTGTTCTCTGCTGCTGGAGGTTTACTCTCACTAATGGATACGGGCACTGCATAGTGTCTTTCAAAAGGGGCACTTCACCAGTTCTGTGCATACACTGGTCACGAGGACTGCTACTTCGCCTGTGAAAACAGTTGTATAATGTGTTGTGTGGTTCTGGAGAAGCTTTGTCGAGTCTGAGAAATTAGCCCTGGTCCCTTTAAGGCGGTCATTTAGACATGGAAACGACACCTGACGTGTTGAATTTGTTTATTTCAAACAGTATTTTGTTGAAATTTGAGCAAATAATGCATTTTGTCAAACTGAAATTTAGCAGTTATGTTTGTATACTGGAGCATAAAGGTAAGTGACTAATTCAGGGGCCAGAAAGCTGAAACCATGTTTAAAAAGCCTGACATTTTCATTCAAAAGGACAAACAATATCAACGTTATCCCAGTGATTTTATTTGTTGTCATTTGATAACCCTTGTTGTTATCTCTCTGCTGCAGACCGATTGCCCGGAATTCAAAGTGGCCAGACCCCAGGTGGGGTAAGAGGTCAGCGTGGAGGTTTGTTTTGAACCTCATCAGCCGGGGGAAGTGAGATGCCAGCTCAGCGCATCCTCCCCGATCGGTGACGATTACATCTTTCTCTTGCACGGGACCTGCCTCCCTCCCAAAGCCCAGGGCCCGTTTAGCGTCTGGCCCGGTCGCAGCCTTGCCATCCCCTTCAAGAATGTGTTGCTGCAGGCCACCACTTTCTCTCTTCAGGTAAAGACGTGATAATGGCCCGATAACAACCAGGGAAATAACCAGATTGAAGAGTGGACTAAAAGTTTTTAAAATGTGATATTCTCTAAAGGAGCACTGGTGTCGCTGACGATGAAAGTGATATATTGCATTCCAATTCATCCACAGTGCAAAAAGCCAATAAATCTGTTGAAATCCAAGAAAATAATTTCTTGGTTGGCAGTGCAGCATGAAGCAGGCAGCTTTTAAATTTAGCCTGGAACAGTTACAGTGAAGAGAGCGCTGCAGTCTGGCTTTTACACTCTCCTGTTTCAACCTCCAGCTTCTACAAAATGCTTCAATTTAATGAAAGTCTTCAACATTCTCATATATCTGTGATTGATTTGGCACTCTTTACCCTGCTCCTAGGTGGACAACCCTTGTTTCACAGTTAAAGAGGTGGACACCATTCCCTCCAAAAGGACCCAAAACATCCTGTTGTCCTTCGAGGGCCCTCCAGAAGGCTCTCCGGGGCCGTGGTTCGGCACGCTGACCATCTCCAGCCAGCGCTCCGAGGGCCACAGCAGACCTTGTTTTTGGGTGTATTACCTGAGGGGCCACCGCTCTGAGCCATCTTAGGGACAGAGACATGGGCAAGCAGACTTACCGTACACACATGAGAGCACACGCAAACACATGAACGCACAGGACACACATTTTAACTTGAGCCTTCAATGTGTAATTTATTTCTTATGATGCTTCCCATGTGAGTGTGTTGACAAATGTTGTGGGAGATTTGTACGTTAATCAGGAGAAGAAGCCGAAGTTAAGAAATTGGATAAAGTCTTTAGTAAATCAAGTTTGTCCTTGTTCTCTTTTATTCTTGCAAGAGAGAGATTCACAACGACTGCACGCTCTGCAGTCTGTAGTAAATGTCTCAACATTCAACAGGTCACAACACACTTTATACAGCTTTCGAGATGTAATCATCGGTCTTTTCCTTTGATCTTTGAATGTATCTTGCCCTAAACAAACATCTAGACAGAGGACACTGTGTTATCTCACATTCCGAAAAATCACCGGAACACAGGTTTCTAGTTTCAAGGTCCAACAGTTACACACGCACATCCTATTAACAAAGTCCTTAATTAATAGACTCTCATATAATTTTCTATTAGTCACATACATATTTTCCCATTACACAAATGATTTATTCAACGCCTGAACTCCAGTCTCGGTGTCAAAAACAGCCAGAATTGCCCTGTGTATATGTATTTGCTTCGAACAATTAGTCGTCACATTTGTGTTCCTAAATATTTTAATAGTCAACTGAATAAAACCTGCAGAGGGAAACCTGCCCAATGCCTGTCATTGCACACTCGTGTCCACATGGGGGCAATCATGTCAAGTGAGTTCACCAAGGCTGATGCCTCAGTGTTTGGGGAATACATCTTTTTGTTTTCTTTTCTTTCTTTTGCCTTTTGCTCATCCTTTATAACCTGCATGTTAAAGTGTCAACTTTCTACCTGGAGTTAATTTGTCCAAACCGCTCTCTGTGCTGTTGGATTATCGGCACATTGCAGGAAGACGAGCTACTCGGCTGAAAGGGTCATTACCAAAGGTTACATTTGTCACTCTCTCCCCCACACACACACACACATGTAGCAGTTGTGTACTCTCTCTCTTGCGTTGTGTATTAATCCAGGCACACTTTATTACGGTTTGGCTCCAACCAGCCATTTATTCACGGGGAGGCAAGCTGGTAACGAACGAACATATTACAGTTCTCACAGCCCACTTCGTGGCAACAAGCTCCGGGAACACGGAGATAGCGGGTTAGGGTTAGGGTTATTAAGCTAGCACAATGTTACGGAGCTTATTACAGATCAACCTACCACGGAGATAGCGTACAGCAGACTGGTAACAATCTACGGGGCGCACCGCTCAAGTCTGCAGGGGCCCAGCAGAGGGCGCTAATGCCACCCAACACGCTAGTCTCAGTGGGAAACTAATAATAATACATTGTAAATGACAGACAAAAATAACAGGAAATAATATATAAATGATATGGATTAGTAATAACAGTAGTGATTGCAAATAATGGCCAGTGATGGCAAGTGGAATCATTAACTCCGCTACATTCTCCCCTACTGATCTCCACTTGCTCATCCAACAAAAAAAAATACAAATAAAATAAAATAAAATAAACCCAACAAAAAAACTTGACAAGTGCCATGAGAACACCATGAAACAGGAACATACCAGGTAGGATTCACTATGTACAAAAATAAAAACAAAAATAATGATGCACAGTACTGGTCAGAACAGTGATATGAAGTAGTCCAGTCAACGACTATTCCTTAAGAATTAGAATGAGAAAGGGTAGCAAGTCCTCTCAACACCCATAGGAAAACATGCCCATGTACATATTAATTCACTAGATATCACATAACACATATAGTACCATCACAACCTATCCAGACTCACACTACCAGTGGCCTCATACAGGTTCTCATTTCAATAGTAAAACACACACACATACAAAAAAAAAAAACGTAGAAGATTTCACCTCCACCAAGTACACAAAACCACAGAACAAAAACATTACCACCCTAGGAGAACCTTCCGGTGCATTTGCTTAATAAGCCTCAAAGCCGGTCGAACAACCCTCCCATACCTAGTTCTTACTCCCTGTGTCCCCTCACTGCAAGAGACGTCATGTCGAGTACACTCCGCACCCGATCTGACAAGAGAACCAACGTCAGAAGGCTGTGTGTCAAGCGGAGGCGCAGAAGTAACAGGTTGAGAGTCAGTCAGGACAGCAGGACAGTCCATGTCAGCAGGCAGGTCACAAGAAACAGTTCGGCCCGGTCTCTCATCCATCTCTTCCAAGTCATCAACAGCAGGAACATCCACTGAAGCAGCCAGCTGATATCCAATGGAGGGTGGGAGTCTAGAGATCCATGACACAGTCCTGTCCTCAGGTGCACAGTAAGGCAGTGCCACAGAGCGCATATCATCACCCAGCATGGAGTCATCCGTAGCTCCAGTGGCCAGGTCACTGCCACAAGAACCATCATCTTCAGACTCATTCAGAAGAGGCAGGAAGGTCACAGGTATGATAAGATTCCTGTGGACCACCTTCTCCTGGTCTGTGGCACAGTTCTTGATCCTGAAGGTATGCGTGTTCTCTTGTTTTCCCACAACAGTGTAGATGTGTTTGTCCCAGCGATCAGCCAATTTCCTTTTCCCTCGTTCACCTCTGTTAGCCAACAGGACTCTGTCGCCAACCTCTACAGGGGCACCCTTAAGCTTTCTGTTGTAAAGGTCAGTCTGCCTCCGCTGCTGCTTTGTGGTGGAGAATTGGGCAACCCTCATAGCCTCTGCCAAATCCCGTTGGAGACACTGCACATAGGCATCATAATCCACCACCTGATCATCCAAAAGGACAGATCCAAACATCAAGTCAACAGGCAGCCTTGGGGTCCTGCCAAACATCAGTTGGAATGGGGCAAAGCCCGTGGTCTCATGCACTGTAGCGTTGTAGGAGAAGGTAAGAGACTTCAGCAGCAGGGGCCATCGGTGCTTGGCCTTTGGTGGGAGTGCTCTGATCATATTTCCCAGGGTGCGATTAAATCTCTCAACAGCTCCGTTGCCCATGGAGTGGTAAGGTGTTGTATGTGATTTCTGAACACCAGCAACTAGGAGCATCTCCTCAATCAGACTGCTCTCAAAGTTAGCTCCTTGATCCGAGTGTACTCGCTCAGGAAAGCCGTACACACAGAACAAGTTGTTCCAGAGCCGTTGAGCAACAACCTTAGCTGACTGATTGGGGCAGAGGTAGGCCTGAGCCAGCTTTGTGAAATGATCAGTAACCACAAGGACATCCAGGGACCTGTTGGAGGAGTCCTCAGCGGACCAAAGGTCCACACAAACCAACTCAAGAGGTCTAGACGTTGTAACGCTCTCAAGTGGTGCTCTGGCCTCAGGCTCGGGAGACTTGCTGAACACACAGCGACGACAGCACCGCACATACTGCACCACGTCTCTCTCCATCCCCTGCCAGTAGAACCTTTGTTTAGTCAGATAGTGTGTTCGCCTCTGGCCTTGGTGACCCGCTTCATCATGCACACCTTTAAGAACCTTATCCTTCAGCGCAGAGCGCACAACACACTGGTAGGTTTTTCTCTTTGTAACAGCGTCCTTGGAGACACGATACAGGACACCTGCGTTCATGGTGAGTTTTTCCCAATGTCTGAGGAGCCGCAGAGCCTCAGCCGGCTCGCATGCGCGCTCTCGTCTTGATGGACGCCTCTGACGTTTCACAAAGTGAAGCACTCGACTCAAACAGGGGTCTGCACGCTGCATAGCCATCAGCTTATCTCTAGGCAGAGGGCGGACATCAGACAGCTCATGTGGTTGAATGGACTGAACAAGTTGAGGCAAGAGGAAAGCTTGTGGTGGTAAGCGTTCTTGGTCCAAAGAATGCTCCAGCACAGCAGATACTGATGCATCTGAAACATGGCTGCAGGGTCACAGGACTGACGAAACGCATCCTGCACCCGGTCAGAGTTCAAGGCGCTTGCTTCCTCCAGTAATGCTCCATAGGAGACTCTTGTCAGGCGACGCAGCACACTTGGCTGTACAAAAGGCTCGCGGCTGAGAGCATCAGCAACCACATTCTTAGGGCATGTACTTGATCTGAAAGTCATATGGAGCAAGCTTTGCCACCCATCTCTGCTCGCAGGCATCAAGCTTCGGCTTACTGAGAATGTAGGTCAGCGGGTTGTTATCAGTCCATGCAGTGAACAGGTGACCTCTCAACCAGTGGCTGAACTTATCACAAACGGCCCATTTGAGCGCTAGAAACTCCAGCCTGTGTGCTGGATAGTGCGACTGGGCGTAGCTGAGAGATTTGCTGGCGAACGCCACTGGTCGTGCAACATCATCGCCCTCAGCCAGTTGGGACAACACAGCACCAAGGCCGTTGGATGAGGCATCAACGGACAGCAGGAAAGGCTTCCAGAAATCAGGATGAGCCAAGGTGGCATTTTCCAGCAAAGCCTGTTTCAGCTTCTTGAAAGCGTCACTGCATTCCGGAGTCCAGTCAGCCAAAGTCAACTTCCTAGCCACAGGTGAGTTCTTTTTACCCTTGGCATAACGCGGCTTCTTCCCACCAGATGTCAAGGGTGCAGGAGGTCTTGGGTGACGTACTCTGACGTACTACGGTAAGCGTATTGCCTCACTTCCGGTTGCCAGCGTGTCTGTTGTCCGATAGCTTACTTTCACAGCTCCAGCTAAACCGAGTTAATTGTGTGATATTGTGTGATATTCTTCAGTACAAGCGGCTAAATCACCTGCTGTACATCTTAAACACTAATATCACCTTCTTGTGGCGGCTTCTCACTTAATCCTACAGTTCTATTTACACTTTGTTTGGTTTCTCTAACGGTAGCCACCGTACTCTAGCTTAGCAGCTAGCGATGGCTTCCCTCTCTTCCTCTCCTTCTCCCCCTTGCTCAGTGTGTCACATGCTTAGCCAGTCCTCTGCCTCCATTAATGATAACGGTACATGTAATAAGTGTAGTTTGTTTGCTAGGGTGGAGGCGAGGCTCAGTGAGTTAGAGGCACGGCTCCGCACCATGGAAGCTCAGTCGTTAGCCACAGTAGTTAGCCTGCCCACTCCCATAGTCGGTGCGGGCCAACCAGCCGTAGCTTCAGCTAGCTGTTCCCCGGCAGACCCCGAGCAGCAGGGAGGCTGGGTAACTGTCCGAAGGAATCGGAAGTCAACGCAGAAGCACACGGTGCACCACCAACCTCTTCACGTTTCTAACCGGTTCTCCCTACTCGGCGAGACACCCGCTGAGGAACCGACTCTGGTTATAGGTGGCTCCATAGTCAGAAACGTGAAGATAGCGAAGCCAGGGACCACAGTCACATGCATTCCGGGGGCCAGAGCGGGCGACGTTGAGTCCTATTTAAAACTGCTGGCTAAAGATAAACGTAGATACAGTAAGATTGTAATACACGTCGGCGGTAATGACTCCCGAATCCGACACTCGGAGGTCACTAAAATTAACGTGGCATCGGTGTGTTCATACGCCAAAACAATGTCGGACACCGTAGTTTTCTCTGGCCCTCTCCCAAATTTGGTCAATGATGAGATGTATAGCCGCATGTCATCATTCAACCGCTGGTTGTCGAGGTAGTGTCCAGCAAACAATGTGGGCTTCGTTGATAATTGGGAGACTTTCTGGGGAAAACCTGATCTGATTAGGAGAGACGGCATTCATCCCACGTTGGATGGAGCGGATCTCATTTCTGCAAATCTGACCAACTTTGTTTGGGGACCTAAACCATGACAACCCAGAGTTCAGACCAGGAAGCAGAAGCAGAGTTGTAGTCTTACACCCTTCTCTGCACTTCCATTAGAGCAGTTACCCACCCAAAACTATATAGGGACTGTGTCTGCCCCACGGCCACTTAAATTAATTAAATCAAAAGCAACCAGAAGAGAAGCTGTACAAAATAATCTCATAAAAGTTAAAACCACCAACGCAACAGTGCAGCAAAATAGGAGGATTAAATGTAGACTCTTAAATATCAGATCTTTGTCATCTAAAGCTGTTTTAGTAAATGATTTAATATCTGACAATCACATTGATCTATTCTGTCTTACTGAAACCTGGCTGTGTCATGAAGAATATGTCAGCCTAAATGAATCAACTCCTCCAAGTCACATTAATACTCTCATTCCTCGAGACACCAGCCGAGGAGGTGGAGTAGCAGCTATCTTTGACTCGGGCCTATTAATGAACCCTAAACCTAAATTGAACTACAACTCATTTGAAAGCCTTGTTCTTAGTCTTTCACATCCAACCTGGAAAACAATACAGCCAATTCTATTTGTTATAGTGTCCCGGACCCCTGGTCCGTATTCTGAATTTCTATCTGATTTTTCAGAGTTTTTATCAAGTTTAGTTCTTAAAACAGATAAAGTTATTATTGTAGGTGACTTTAATATTCACGTGGATGTCGATAATGATAGCCTTAGTACTGCGTTTATCTCATTATTAGATTCAATCGGCTTCTGTCAGAGTGTAAAGAAACCCACTCACTGTTTTAACCACACCCTCGACCTTGTTCTTGCATATGGCATTAAAATAGAACATCTAATAGTTTTTCCACAGAACCCTCTTTTATCAGACCATTGCCTAATAACTTTCGAGTTTATACTACCAGAGTGTACACCGTTAGGCAAAGGTTTCTACACCAGATGTCTATCTGACAGTGCTGTAGCTAAATTTAAAGAAGCGATTCCATCTGTATTTAATTCAATGCCATGTCTCAATATAACGGAGGACTCCTGTACTAACTTTTGTCCGTCCCAGATTGATCATCTCGTCGATAGTGCTACAGGCTCACTGAGATTGACACTAGACTCTATAGCTCCTCTAAAAAAGAAGATAATAAAGCAGCGGAGGTTCGCTCCCTGGTATAACCCTGAAACCCGCAAAATAAAACAAACATTGCGAAAGCTTGAAAGGATATGGCGTTCCACCAATTTAGAAGAATCTCGGTTAGTTTGGCGAGATAGTCTGAAAACATATAAGAAGGCCCTCCGTAATGCCAGAGCAGCCTATTACTCATCAATAATAGAGAAAAATAAGAACAACCCCAGCTTTCTCTTCAGCACTGTAGCCAGGCTGACAGAGAGTCACAGCTCTGTCGAGCCGTGTATTCCTATAGACCTTAGTAGTAATGACTTCATGAGCTTTTCAATGATAAGATTCTCCCTATTAGAGACAAGATTAATGGTCTCTTGCCCTCAACCAGTGCCGATCTATCCTTGGAGGCAGCTATAAGCCCTGATATATGTATGGACGGCTTCTCTCTCATCGACTTTAAAAAATTGTCTTCAACAATTTCCTCTTCTAAATCTTCTACCTGTCTCTTGGACCCAGTCCCGACGAGGCTGCTTAAATAAGTTTTACCTTTGATTGGCACCTGTCTGCTGGATATTGTCAATCTGTCTTTACAAACAGGCCATGTACCACAGTCTTTTAAAGTAACTGTGATCAAGCCTCTTCTCAAGAAGCCCACTCTTGATCCAGAGGTGTTGGCTAACTATAGACCGATCTCTAACCTTCCCTTCCTCTCTAAGATCCTTGAGAAAGTAGTTGCAAATCAGTTATGTGACTTTCTACAGAACAATAGTTTATTTGTGGATTTTCAGTCAGGATTTAGAAAACACCACAGCACAGAGACAGCACTGGTGAAAATTACTAATGACCTCCTAATTGCATCAGATAAAGGACTTGTCTCTGTTCTTGTCTTGTTGGACCTTAGTGCTGCATTCGACACCATTGACCATCACATCCTATTACAGAGATTAGAACATTTGATTGACATTAAAGGCACCGCACTAGGCTGGTTTGAGTCCTATTTATCGGATCGATCTCAATTTGTATATGTAAACGATGAATCCTCGATGACCACCAATGTCAGTCACGGAGTTCCACAAGGTTCTGTGCTTGGACCAATCTTATTCACCTTATATATGCTTCCTTTGGGCAATATTATCAGAAGACACTCCATAGACTTTCATTGTTATGCTGATGATACTCAATTATATATATCGATCAAGCCAGACGAAAGCAACCAGCTTGCTAAACTTCAAGCATGTCTCAAAGATATAAAAACATGGATGACCTGCAACTTCCTGATGTTAAACTCAGACAAAACTGAAGTTATTTTACTAGGCCCAGAACACCTCCGGAATCAACTATCTAATGATGTGGTTTCTCTTGATGGCATTGCCCTGGCATCCAGCACCACCATAAAGAATCTCGGAGTTGTCTTTGATCAGGACTTGTCCTTTAACTCTCACGTAAAACAAATCTCAAGGACTGCATTTTTTCACCTACGTAACATTTCAAAAATTAGACACATCCTGTCTCAAAGCGATGAAGAAAAATTAGTTCACGCATTTGTTACTTCTAGACTGGACTACTGTAACTCCTTATTATCAGGCTGCTCTAATAAGTCTCTTAAATCTCTCCAGTTGATCCAGAATGCTGCAGCTCATGTACTAACAAAAACTAAGAGAAGAGATCACATTACTCCTGTATTAGCTTCTCTTCACTGGCTCCCTGTAAAATCCAGAGTCGAATTTAAAATCCTTCTCCTCACCTACAAAGCCTTAATTGGTGAGGCACCATCATATCTTAAGGATCTCATAGTACCATATTTCCCCACTAGAGAGCTGCGCTCACTAAATGCGGGGCTGCTTGTGGTTCCTAGAGTCTTAAAAAGTAGGATGGGAGCCAGAGCCTTCAGCTATCAAGCTCCTCTTCTATGGAACCAGCTTCCACTTTCAGTCCGGGGGCAGACACAGTCACCACATTTAAGAGTAGACTTAAGACTTTCCTCTTTGATAGCGCTTATAGTTAGGGCTGGCTCAGGTTTGCCCTGGTCCATTCTTTCCAGCCCATTGATATGCTGCTATAGGCCTAGACTGCTGGGGGACAACTTAGGATACACTGAGCTCCTCTATCCTTTTCTCTCTCTCCTTCTGTATGAATTCATGTTCTATAAATGCACATTACTAACTCTACTTCTTCCCTCGGAGTCTTTGTGCTTTCTCGCCTCGCAGGTTTCCACGAATCGTGGCTGCATCTGGACCCTGGTCCTGCCTCCTGGTTCCTTCCGTGGAACTGCTGACGCACATTCTTTTCTATTTTATGTGAATTCAACGTGTTGTAACTCTGTTATGCTGTTCATTCTGTACACATGACATCTATTTTCGTACTCTGTCCATCCTGGGAGAGGGATCCTCCTCTGCTGCTCTCCTGAAGGTTTTTTCCATTTTTCTCCCTGTTGATAGGGTTTTTTGGGGGAGTTTTTCCTGAGTCGATGAGAGGTTCTGGGACAGAGGATGTCAGTGTGTACAGATTGTAAAGCCCTCTGAGGCAAATTTGTAATTTGTGATTTTGGGCTATACAAAAATAAATTGAAAATAAATTGAAGGGAATCCTCCGTGAATCGCTACCTTAACGTGGTGGAGGAGTTTGAGTGGCTCAGTGATCCTGGGAGCCATGTTGTCCGGGGCATCAGCCCCTGGTAGGGTCTCCCAAGACAAACAGGTCGCAGGGGAGAGTCCAGACTAAGAGCGGTTCAAAAACCCCGATGAATAGCAGCACACGGACTAAGGCCACCTCGCCCGGACCAGGGAAACCGGGGCACCCTCCCGGAGCCAGACCCAGGAGGGGAGCTCGTAGGCGAGCGTCTGGTGGCCGGGCCTTCGCCCATGGGGCCCGGTCGGGCTCAGCCCGAAGAAACATCATGGAGCAGCCACCTTGTGGACCCACCACCCGCAGGGATAAGCATCGGGGTCGGGTGCTATGTGGACCGGGCGGCAGGCCGGGCAGGGGGCCTGGGCGAGCTGATCGCCGGCGGCATAGACTAGCTCTAGGGACGTGGAACGTCACCTCGCTAGCGGGGAAAGAGCCGGAGCTGGTGCGGGAGGTGGAGCGGTACCAGCGAGATATAGTTGGCCTCACCTCCACGCACAGCACTGGCTCTGGAACCAAGCTCCTGGAGAAAGGTTGGACTTTGTCCTTTTCTGGAGTTGCCCAGGGTGAGAGGCGCCGGGCGGGAGTAGGGATACTCACGAGCCCCCGGCTGAGCGCCGCCGTGTTGGAGTTCTACCCGGGGAGCGAGAGGGTCGTCTCCCTGCGCCTGCGGGTTGCGGGGAGTAAGGCTCTGACTGTTGTTTGTGCCTATGCACCCAACAGCAGTTCAGAGTATCCGGCCTTCTTGGAGTCGGTGGGAGGGGTCCTGGAAAGGGCGCCTCCTGCTGACTCCATAGTTCTCCTGGGAGACTTCAACGCTCACGTGGGCAACGACAGAGAAACCTGGCGGGGGTGATTGGGAGGAACGGCTTGCCTGATCTGAACCCGAGTGGTGTCTCGCTGTTGGACTTCTGTGCTAGCCACGGTTTGTCCATAACGAACACCATGTTCGAACATAGGGTGGCTCATAAGTGTACCTGGTGCCAGAACACCTTAGGCCGTAGATCAATGATCGACTTTGTAATCGTTTCATCTGATCTGCGGCCTTATGTCTTGGACACTCGGGTGAAGAGAGGAGCAGAGCTGTCAACTGATCACCACCTGGTGGTGAGTTGGATCAGATGGCAGGGGAATCGGCTGGAGAGACCCGGCAAGCCCAAACGTGTAGTGAGGGTGAACTGGGAACGTCTGGCGGAGGATCCTGTCCGGGAGGTCTTCAACTCCCACCTCCGGAAGAACTTCTCACACATCCCAAGGAGGCTGGGGACATGGAATCCGAGTGGACCATGTTCAAAGCCTCTATTGTGGACGCGGCCGCTAGGAGCTGTGGTCGGAAGGTCACCGGTGCCTGTCGTGGCGGTAACTCGAGAACCCGGTGGTGGACACCGGGGGTGAGGGAAGCCGTCAAACTGAAGAAGGAGGCCTTTCGGGCCTGGTTGGCTCGGGGGTCTCCTGAAACAGCGGAGAGGTACCGGCAGGCCAAAAGGGCTGCAGCTGCGGTGGTCGCGGACGCTAAAACTCGGGCATGGGAGGAGTTCGGGGAGGCCATGGAGAAGGACTTTCCGTTGGCCTCAAGGAAGTTCTGGCAAACCATCCGACGGCTCAGGAAGGGAAAGCAGGGCTTACCCCAGGCTGTGCTCAGCACGGGGGGGGGACTGCTGACCCGGACAGGGGACATCGTCGGGCGGGGGAAAGAGCACTTTGAGGAACTCCTAAACCCGGCCAACATGTCCTCTAGAGAGGAGGCAGCGCCTGACGACTTGGGGGGGGTCGCATCCATATCCTTGGCAGAGGCCACTAAGGTAGTCAATAAGCTCCTTGGTGGCAAGGCGCCGGGGGTGGATGAGATTCGCCCCGAGATGCTGAAGGCGCTGGACGTTGTTGGGCTGTCTTGGCTGACACGCCTTTTCAATGTCGCATGGGGGTCGGGAACAGTGCCCATGGACTGGCAGCCTCGGGTGGTGGTTCCCATTTTCAAAAAGGGGGACCGGAGAGTGTGCTCGAATTATCGGGGTATCACACTACTCAGCCTCCCGGGGAAAGTGTATGCCAGGGTGCTGGAAAGGAGGCTCCGACCGATTGTCGAACCTCGGATTCAAGAGGAGCAGTGCGGACTCCGTCCCGGTCGTGGAACAGTGGACCAGCTCTTTACCCTCGCAAGACTACTGGAGGGGCTCTGGGAGTTTGCCCAACCAGTCTACATGTGTTTTGTGGACTTGGAGAAGGCCTTCGACCGGGTCCCTCGGGGGTTTTTGTGGGGGGTGCTGCGGGAGTATGGGGTGGCGGACCCGTTACAACGGGCCATCCGATCTCTGTACGACTGCAGTAGGAGCTGTGTTCGTATTCTCGGCAATAAGTCAGACGCGTTCCCGGTGGGTGTTGGCCTCCGCCAGGGCTGCCCTTTATCACCGGTCCTGTTCGTGACTCTCATGGACAGGATATCTAGGCGTAGCCGGGGGGAGGAGAACGTCGGGTTTGGGGGTCTCGGGATCGCCTCTCTGCTGTTCGCAGATGATGTGGTCCTGTTAGCCTCTTCGGACCATGACCTCCAGCATTCACTGGGGCGATTTGCAGCCGAGTGTGACGCGGGGGGGATGAGGGTAAGCACATCCAAATCCGAGGCCATGGTGCTCTGCCGGAAACCGGTGGATTGCTCCCTCTGGGTGGGGACGCAGTGCCTGCCGCAAGCGAAGGAGTTCAAGTATCTTGGGGTCTTGTTCACGAGTGAGGGTAAGATGGAGCGGGAGATCGACCGGCGGATCGGTGCGGCTGCAGCAGTAAAACAGGCGCTGCACCGGACCGTCTTGGTGAAGAGGGAGCTGAGCTGGAAGGCAAAGCTCTCAATTTACCGGGCGGTCTACGTTCCGACCCTCACCTATGGTCACGAACTCTGGGTCGTGACCGAAAGAACGAGGTCTCGGATACAAGCGGCCGGAATGAGTTTTCTCCGTAGGGGGGCCGGGCTCAGCCTTAGAGATAGGGTAAGGAGCTCGGACATCCGGAGGGAACTTGGAGTTGAGGCGCTACTCCTTCGTATCGAAAGGAGTCAGCTGAGGTGGTTCGAGCATCTGATCAGGATGCCTCCTGGACGCCTCCCGTTAGAGGTTTTCCAGGCACGCCCAACTGGCAGGAGGCCCCGGGGAAGACCCAGGACACGCTGGAGGGATTATATCTCCCAGCTGGCCTGGGAACGCCTCGGGATCCCCCAGAACGGGCTGGAACGTGTTGCGGGTGAGAGGGGAGCCTGGGTCGGCCTGCTAGGCCTGCTGCCACCGCGACCCGACCCCGGATAAGCGGAGGATAATGGATGGATGGATGGATGGAAGAGAGGCTTGCTGATACTCGAGTATCCTTCAAAGAACTGCTGGTAAAAACCGACCATTCCAAAGAACGATCTTATCTTGGTTGGAGAGGGAATGTTGGTGCTCTCATCCATCAAATCCTTCTCACCCAGATCAACAATGGCCTTGACCTTCTCTTGATCAGTGGAGATGCCTTCCTTACTCACAATATGCCCCAGGAACTTCACAGACGGCCGCAGGAAGTGGCACTTCTTTGGAGCTAGCTTCAGGTTGTGCACCTTCAGCTTCTCAAACACCATGTCCAGCCTCTGCAGAGCTAACTGTTCGTTGGGGGCAAAGACAAGGATGTCATCCAGGTAACACAAGAGGCTTAAGAAGTTTTGATCACCGAAGATAGTCATCATCATCCTCATGAACGTGGCTGGGCTGTTGCACAGTCCCTGTGGAAGCCTGTTGTACTCGTACAGTCCAAAAGGAGACGTGAACGCGGTGAACTTCTTATCCTCCTCATGGACCTCCACATTGTAGTATCCAGAAGTCAAGTCCATGGTTGAGAAGAAAGCGTTCCCTCCAAGAGCAGCCAAAGCATCGGCCTGGTGCGGCAAGGGATGTGCATCTTTCACAGTGCGTGAGTTCAGCCAACGAAAGTCTGTGCAAAGCCGCAGATCGCCATTCTTCTTCCAGACAAGAACAACCCAACACGCTAGTCTCAGTGGGAAACTAATAATAATACATTGTAAATGACAGATAAAAATAACAGGAAATAATATATAAATGATATGGATTAGTAATAACAGTAGTGATTGCAAATAATGGCCATTGATGGCAAGTGGAATCATTAACTCCGCTACACACACACACACACACACACGCGCACACACACACCCCTAATGAGGAGCTGGACTGACAGTTCAAGAGGCACTCCTCTTACTCAAAGAGTAAAATCCTCTGATCCTCCTATTGTGACAAACTAAGGTCTCTAGTTTAAATGCAACATGGATGGATGTCACCTGACTGCTCACGACATCCAGACTGAAGAGTGATAAGAACCACACAGAAAATCCTATATTTTTACATTTTAGAGGGGCAAAGGGTATTCACTCAAAACATACATTGCCCCCCCCCCGTAAAAATGTAAAATAATATTCAACATGAGATACAGTAAATACCAGTAAGTACATCAAAGTCTCTATAAATTCTCCAAACCTTAAAAAGCATCAGTCGCCATAAGAATATAATGACCATTTCTCGTTAGAGTGATAATATTGGAGGTAATGCAGGATGGGTGGGTGTGTTTTGGGGGTGGGTGCTGTGATGTAACAGGGGCGCTGGTAGGGGGGTGGGGGCTTCTCTCTCTCTCCCCCATAGAGCGCAGCATGAGCGCTCCGCGGCAAAAGGATGTGTGAGCAGGCAGCGCGCTACTGTAGGGACGGAGTCCACAAACTGCTGAACAAAGAACAAGCCCAACTCCGAGCCCAGGAAAGCCGCGAGCAGCCGATACCCGTAGCTGGTCAAGACAGCGAGTCCGCGACGGCAGCGCAGTCCGGAAACAGCGGCGCCCAGCCCGGTGGAATCGACACCAAAATGAGCGACAACAAGAACATCTCCAGCTGGGAGTACACTTCCAGCAAGAAGGATGTGGCCGTGGCTCAGGAGCAGTTCTTCGCCCCGGAGCCGCGGAGAGGCATCTCCGTTATTTTGGATGTGAGTATCGAGAGGCTCCGGGGGCTACGGTCAGCCCGACCGGGGTTAGGATGGGAGGGTTAGGATGGGAGGGTTGAGATGGGAGGGTTGGGATTGGAGGGTGGTGCTGCAGAGGGGTGAAGACGCGTCCAGCCAGCGGTGCGCACTTTACGCACGGGAACCGTGTCGCACTGTACTGTCGAGGCTTGCGGCGCCACTTTGTTAGCGGGGCGGGAGGGTGCATTTGCCCGCTTATTAATTAGCACTCTGGGAGGCACGTCTTTGTCGGCGATCGAGCCAGTGGTGGCTGGTGATCGGACGCCGCATGGTGATCGCCGCGGGAGGTCTTCTTGTTGCCCGGTCCCCCCAAAAAACAACAATGTTCCGTCCATTCGTTCGTTGACCAATCCGCCCTTCAGCTCAGATTGAGCCCTCCGTCCCGACACAGACACAGAAGTGCTCACACATGCAGGTCGGTGCAGCGCAGCGCTACTTTTGGTGACGGTTTACTGTGAAGAAAGTCCGACGCGCGCCACCACACCTCGCCGCTCAGCGCACCCAGAGTAAAAAATACATTTAAAAAGAAGCAGCATTAGTGAGTCTGTTTTATCACAACACTTTAATTATTAATGAAAACGTCTTTTATTGATCCCGTTGCTACCGAACCCCGATCTATTGTACATAAACCTGTCCAGAGGTGCCGCCTGTCTCTTTTGGAAGCGGCAAATTACGCAACGCCCGCGTGTCGATTTGGGTCACCTCATCAATACTATTGGGGTTATTTTTTTCCACCACCGCCCCACTAAATCCTCTCCCCGCGGAGACGATCAGCTGATGGTGCTCTTAATGCTTCAGCGGGGTATAAGAAAACCAGAAGTAGTCCACTTCCAGCAGACCCTGACCACGACCCAAATAGATGACAAAGAAGGGCTGCACGCAGGAAACTAATTATGATCGAGGCCAGAGGGCCAATGCATCCCAGTACCCTAGTAAATGGAGTCTGTGTGAGCGTGTAGGGGTTGATGGATGGGCGTGTGTGTGTGTGTGTGTGTGTGTGTGTGTGTGTGGGGGGGGTAGCCTAGATTGCTTCTGATGCGCCCTCCCTGAGGCAGATGCAGTACAGCAGAGCTTCTTACGCTTTGAGTCAGGACCCCAAAGTGGCTCTTTGACCCGTTTCTGACGCGTAACCCGCGGAACAGCTGGTCAGGTTTGTTTGATACATATCTGTGAAGTTTGGATCACAGGCAGGGAATGCCAAAAAAAAGTTGAATTTCCACTTTAGGCACCGCTCAAACACAACAAGCTGCGCTTTGGTTCGCGTGGAAACCTTATTGCGTTCGCCTCCCGCTCCGCACGGAGCCGGTTGGTGTGTTCCTCGCGGGGTCGCTTCCCTCTCCGTCGCGTTGTGCCTGACGCCCCTCAGCGGGACGGTCGTCCATTCAACTCCCACTGGTTCAGGTCGATGCGCTTCCAGCGCGAGGCCGCGCCTCCTGCCACGCTCTCCCCCGGCGCACGTTCTGCACTGAACTTGAACTTTGCAATTTAAATGACTTTTCCAATATTATTGACCCCAGCATTATTATCGCGGCGAAGAAGTCCACACCCAAGGGATTGAGGGATCGCTGCGGGTGAGCGCGCGTGTGCGCGCGCGCGAGCGCCTCCAGGCAGCATTCTGCTCATTAGACCCTCCCCTGGCTTGCTTGTTTTATCATCGCTTCCTGCTCCCGTCTTCTCCTTCATCTTAACCCCCGATGCACCTTCCATTCTATTCTTTAAAGTCCTTTCATCCCTCCCTCCCTTCCCTCCTTTCCTCCTCGTGCTTCTCATCTTTCTTCTCTCCTCCTCTCCTCCTCTGCAGGCCAAATAAGCATCCATTCTTAATAAGGTTAGGAGATGGATGCAACAATCTCCCTCCCCTCTGTCTGCTGTTTTTCTTTCTTGTTTTCTGTTCCTCTCTTCGGCTCTCTCTCTCTCTCTCTCTCTCTCTCTCTCTCTCTCTCTCTCTCTCTCTCTCTCCCACACACACACGCCTGCGCGCACACCGCCTCCTCACCGCGCGACGTTTCCCCTCCTCTCCGAGCTCGCCTGTCTCCAGCAGCTCCAAAGTTGGCTGTGTTTTTTTTCCCTTCAAGACTTGAGTGCACCCTAGGGTGCAGCCGGAGAGAAGGAACAATGCAGAGCTTGTCATTTGGAAGGCCATGAGTCCCCTCAGCAGTTAACGATTTCCTTTTTTTTTTCTTTCTTCTTTTTCTCCCCGCGTTGGCCTGTTCAGAGCCTGAATGCACCTTAACGCGCTTATAGCTTCTCAATCAATAAAAGGTGTCAGGAAAAGGAGCTCCGGACTATTACATGTGTGTAATACAAAATAATTGGTTTCCAAGCTCAGAAACAGCTGAAACAATCATCTCAGTTGAAGTAATAAATGTTAGGTTTAAACAGTAAAACACTTGTCAAGTGTAAAGATACTTTTAATTTTTTTCCTGACAGTTTCATACATTTCTCACGTGGGAAGTCCTGCAGGCTCTGCTCCTGGTTCTGTTGTTCTCAAGTGTGTGGTGGGGAGGATTCTGTGTACTTCCACGTCGTGGCTGTATAATGGGGATCGGTTTAAGAGATATCCCACCAAAAGAAAAAAAAGAAAAAGTCCTCCAGTACCCACTGGAGGTTGGAAAGACGCCTATTAAAGCTGTCAGTTGTGTCCTTCACATGAACAATTACAGCTACAGCAGCAGCCCGCTGGTGACAGAAAAATAGAAGTATCCAGAATTCTTCTGAAAACACGCTCATGCAGCATAACCCACTTCTCATGGGTCCGTCTGTGTGCTGTGTTAACACGATGAGGGGAGACACCCCAGGTCAGTAGAGTAAAACAAAACAAAAAAATAACCAATAGATATTGCCATGAACCCTACCCAATCGATAACTTACATTGAGACAATCCTTTTATTGTGTGACAGGCATGTTAAAATATGCAAATGAGGCATTGTCTTATCAAATATGTGCTCATTTGCATTGGATGAAGCCAGGTTCAAAATTGCTCACATATTAGAGTCAAATGTTTTTACTGGAAAAAATGTCTTGATACAAATATATTTGTGTCACTCCGTAAATCAGAAACAGCCATAAAACAAAATCTATTAAAAAAATCAATTCATGCCATGTTTTATTTTGGAATACAATGTTCTATAAATCAGGCTATGAATGATATAAGAACCACCCCCCTCTGTGAAAACCGTCAGACTATAGATAGGTGTGTGTGTGTGTGTGTGTGTGTGTGTGTGTGTGTGTGTGTGTGTGTGTGTGTGTGTGTGTGCTACTAAAAATGGAGATTTCTGGGTCTGAGAAAAAAAAACTAATTTGGGAGAAAATAACCTTTAAAGAGACTTATTGTAAGATTACATACGTTTTGCAAGACACTCCAGGTGAATAGGGTAAGAAAGCAACTCATCAATACCACCAAACAACTTCTCCAGTTGGTTGCTCGCATTGAGTCAATCTTTTTTTTTGGAGGGGGTGGTATAACAAGTTGTCTGAAATACTATGTTAAAATATGCAAATGAGGCATTATATCTAATGCTATAGCTTCTGATGAATTTAGGAGAAATCAACAGGCACAAATGAGTAGTGGAATAAACCCCCTAAATGTATGTTTTTGGATGTTATTTTCCTCATTTTAAAAGGTGTGTACCCCCCCCCCCCCTTCAAAACATGGCGTGCTGTGCTTATCTCAGTAGGAACAGTTGACATCAAACTCTGGAACACAAATGAAAGTACCACACCTGTCACTTTCAATTCCACAGGGAGAGGAGCGTTCACTGAAGCTACACGTCGTCCTACATGGATACAATGTGGTGCTCTGTATCGCCTGCGCGCGTGCGTGTGTACATGATAATTTTTTTATCCGCTGCTGCACCAATAAAGCTTTCGGTCCTGTGGCTCCTAACAAGTCTTATCACACGCCACGGCACTTTATCTGCTTGAGACGCGTCCCTCTGTGTGCTCCTGTGTGCGATGCACACGAACCGAATGGAAGGCCAAACGTTTTTGTTTGCAGTCGTTCTCTTTGCTGTCGCTCTGTTCTACTCCAACGCGACCAAAGTGCTACATGTTCTGTGTTTAACGATCCGTCGCTTCAGCTGCAGTGTTGAAGTGATGTAAATGTTCTGCTCCGTGTTCCGCCATCAACGTACAGACCTCGTCAGGTTCTGTCTCCAAACACAGGATGTTGAGTCGGTGGTAAAGTCATCTGAAGATTTTCTATTCCCTTCGTTAAATATTCCTCCAGAGCTTCTACACCAGGACGATGTTATAGGTGCTCTGTCTTTCTCTGAGCTTCAGTTTTCTGGAAGAAGATGAGGGAGTAGTTTAGTTTCATTCAGAAATGATTTACCCTACCAAAACATTTAAGAGTTTTAAAAGAGATTTTTGAGGATATTTATTCAATTTACTTTGTGGTTGATACCTTGACGTAATGTTGTTTTCAGCAATGAAAACTGACTAAACTATAGTTGTTGTTTTTTTAAACTCAAGCCTTATGCTACTGTCCTAAACAATAGGTAGTTAAACTATGTGATAGTGTCAGTATCGCTAAACCACCACAAAAACACGTATCTATGGCAATTCTGCATTCCTGTACTTCCTAGTACTGTACCCTCAGTGCATGCCCGGGAAAATACTGGAGTACGTATCCAGAAGACCTGGGGGGGGCGGAGAGCTCGGGCGGATGGATGACTCCAACTGTAAAAACTGTCAACAACGGCATGCAGAGCAGATCTCGTGGGAACATGCCTTTGGTAGATCTCTGTTCTAGAGGCAGGATTCGCTCTTTGGGTTGCAACGGTCCCATGCAGGTCCACACCCTGGAACGAATCCTCTGACGAGTACCTGGCCAGTGTCACGGCTGCAGGAAAAGCCGACCATACGACTTAACGAATGCTTTCCAGCCGGTAACCGACCGCAGGTATATTTAGAATGAGCCTATGTCTCTGGCCCTTTTTTTTCCGATTGCACACTCTGATGAGTCAGCAAAAGGCGTTGCAAACTATGGGTAGTCGTTGACAAAGACGTGCAGTTACCCCCCCCCCCCACCACCACTCTCCCTCCCACTGTGTTCCCAGGCTTTAACTTGGTCCTTAGCAGCTACGTAGCAGTTGCTAAATAAACAGCCTTGTGTCACTAGAAAGTCACTTTCCCAAACGCTTGAACAGAAGGAGCGTTAAAAAAAGACGTCCCTCCTGTTCTGGCTCTTCTATTCGACTTTCTTCCTGTTCGTACTTCCTGCAGCAGCTCACTGCCGATACCTCCAATGATACTAACTACACTGTCTGGCTTTCTGTCCACAGATATTCAGGAGAGCTGACAAAGATGGTGAGTGAATGCATCGATTCTCTTGATCAGTTCATGTCATGAATCTATTGAAGGTTGTCCATTATAGAACTTTTCCTAGATTTACTGTTTGACAATATGTGCTGATAAACAGAGGGATTTCATCTCAGTTTTGAATAAAGACTTAGAAAAAAATATTTTGTTTTTTATTTTTTCAAACAATTACCGTCACGGTAAAGAACATTTAACAGTTATTATCACTTATCCGTTGTTGCCTTCTCTTTGTTTGTTTTTTGCCATGTGTTTTAATTGGGCAACAGACTAAAAGATAATATTTTAGGGTTTCTCAACGTTTTCTCGTGTCAAGTTCTGGATGGACTTGAATGAAAAAAAAAAACTGGTTCATGTATCGCTTGATCGTCTATCTCTTCTTCATGTCTGTTTTGATGGCGGTCCAGATGCACATTTTAAAGA
The DNA here is from genome assembly GCA_016806645.1 of Ophiodon elongatus. Classification (NCBI taxonomy): domain Eukaryota; kingdom Metazoa; phylum Chordata; class Actinopteri; order Perciformes; family Hexagrammidae; genus Ophiodon; species Ophiodon elongatus. Next base: position 113,944 of record JACSYO010000185.1, on the reverse strand, counting down.
TTCTAAATTTGTATGTATACCTTCGCTTTATTGGTACTATCTTTACCATTCGCACACAGATGCCACCCATGACTATAATAACGGCTGCGTTCCACCGCGGTGTGCTGAGTGGCCCCTGTGCTTTCCCCTGTGCAATTGACAAAATGTCTGCTTTAAGTAAAGGTTTTCCAGTAAATACCTTCAGAGGACTAGACAGTCCTGGCAGACGCTGTCTCTGAATAATAATAATAATAATAATAAATTTAATTTATAACGCACTCTTCATTCATAAGAATCTCAGAGTGCACAGAGCCAGTACATAGTACATAGTTAAAACATAATTAAAACAGACTATATTTAAAAACATAGTTAAAACAGACTATAGTTAAAAACATAGTTAAAACAGACTATAATAAAGAAAGAAATAGCTGACAGATTTAACACAGAGTAAAAAACGCCTTCCTAAATAAAAAGGTTTTTAGGCCAGTCTTAAAAGAGTCCAGTGTCTGTGTTGTCCTTATGTGTTCAGGGAGACTGTTCCAAAGCCGCGGTGCTGCCGAGCAAAAGGCCCGGTCCCCCATGGTGTGTAGCTTGGTGTTGGGGACCCGAAGGAGCGATCTGTTTGTGGACCTGAGGGTGCGGGTGGAGGATTAGGGAGTGATGAGTTCCTGTAGGTAGGGAGGTGCATGTCCGTTTATGCATTTATGGGTGAGTAGTAGGACTTTGTAGTCAATCCGGAATGAGACAGGGAGCCAGTGTAGTGAGTGTAGGATGGGTGTTATGTGCTCATGTTTACGGACTCTCATCAGGATCCTGGCAGCGCTGTTTTGAATGTATTGTAGTTTTTTGATGTTCTTGGCAGCAACCCCGGTGAAAATTGAATTACAGAATGTTCAGTTCTGTTTACGTACCGTTCGCACCTGCAGTTTTTTTCTTCTTTTTTTTGCTTCCAGGGACAAAAATCCACAAGAAGTGAATCCAACAAACAACCTGTTCCTCCATTTTTCCGGCCCTCTCGGTGTCGTTTTTTTCAGACAGGTGATCGTGTTTCAATACGGGACTCGCACTTTCATTGTCTCTGAAGCCTTTTGTATGGCGTGAAACTAGCGAGCGTTGAGCTCTGTGCGTCTGCTATCAGAGCTGCTGCGGCAGAGTGCTGTATTTTTAGCATATTGGGACATTGAAGTGTTCACTAACAAAGACCACGCCAATAGCGATATGAGTTTACGAATAGTTTATTGCGAGATGGAACGAGAGGGTTGGGTTAAGGAAGCTGAGAGGGGTTGAGGGAGAAAGGGATGTAGGTCGAGGGGTGAAGGGATGTAGGGGGGAAGGAACAAGAAGGGTAGAGGGGGTCGTAGAAAGAGTTGGAGGGGTGCGATGAGAGGCCGCTGCCGCCCGGTGGCTGGAGAGAACGGTGGGGGTGGAGACACGTGGGTGGGGGTCGTCTCTTCGGAAGCTCTGATGATAGAGTCCCCAAAAGAGAGCTTCATGAAAGAAGAGTGCCAGTAAGCGTTTCTGGTGTCGTTAGGTTTGAGCGGATGCAGGAGAGGTACGCGGGGGAGGACCACCAGCCAAGCATCTTAATGATGTGGTCTGGGATTCCTTGACTTGGAGCGGTGGAGGTGGCGCCGATGCGGAATGAATGGTAGTGGTAGTCTCTTATTGTTGATAAGAGATGAACTTACTGTTGAACCTTGCCCGTCTCTGTGGCAAGAATGGGGTCTGATGTCGAGCTTAAGTAGTCGCTGTAAGGTTCGTATGGACTTAGGTGCAAGTCTAGTCGGAAGAGGAAGGTGGGTTGAGGTGGACCATGTTGGTTGGTCTTGCCGTGTTTGAAGTGATGGACGATGATGTCGGGAGGATGCAGATGTCGGACATGGAGGTATATTGTAACGGATGGTGGTTGGAGTTTTGGGCGGCGCAGGAGACCGAAGAAAGCCGGCAAGAACGTGGACTTTAATACTCGTCCGTGGAGGGAGACAGGTAGCCTGCGTGGTGTGTACGGATGCGGCAGGTGAGGAGGTCTGAAGTGGGAGGCATACGGTTGGGTGTGGAGCGCGGCTCAGCTTTATGGAGACCTTTAAGTAACATGACTATGTGTGCGTGGGTCGAGGCTGGACACGGAGCCCCAAAAGACTTCTTATCTCTCTTTATCTTCATCTCTACGACGTAACAGGGTTACGGCACATTTGATGCATGTGGCGTAACTGGTTCATGCCGTTAGAGTAGTAAGCAGAATAGTGGCAGAAAGTTAAGACTACTAATAACCGTGGCGTAGGATATGGTAGAACAATGGTAGTAAGAGGAGGAAATGGCATCGGCAATAGCGATTCGACCACTAGTAATGAAAGTAGCGGTGGATGTCAGGCGGGACTGCGGTCCGGATACAATCGCGATCCATGAAAACCTGTGGGACAAGAAGTATGAGGACAAGATCAGGCAAAGTTAGTGATGTGCATAAGTGGGATATTAATTCATACAGGTGGGATGGAGAGATCAGGGTTGAGGGATGAAGAGCTGGGGGAAGGGTCGAAGAATGAAGGAATGAAGAAATTAGGGGATGTAGGGATAGGGGTCAAGGGGTGGAGGATGTAGAGATTGGGGTCAAGGGAAGAAGAGATGGAGAGATGGGGAGGTGGGTCGAGGAATGAAGAAATGAAGAGATGAAGTGACGTAGGGATTGGGGTCATGGGAAGTAGAGATGGGGGTCAAGGGAAGAAGAGATGGGGGGGTCGGGGAACAAAGAAACGATGAGATGTTCCCCGGTATGTTCCTAGTTTGACTGCTGCGAGCGAGCTGCGGCTTCAGATGCGAAAGTAGACCGTATGTTTAAAAGGTTGCCGCCGAACCGCAGGGTCGGGTCGAGGTCGTGGATGGTAGTCCGCTGACTCAGGCCTGTGGTCTGGGGAGGCTGGCCAATTATGCTGCGCTGCTAGGGGAAAGAGTAGGCGAATAGGACTGTTGTGGTTATGTTCCTGGTTGGACTGCTGCGAGCGAGCGGCGGCTTTTGATGCGAAAGTAGACTGGTATGTATGAAAAGGTTGCCGCCGAACCACGAGGTCGGGTCGAGGTCGTGAAAGGTAGTCCGCCGACTCGGGCCTGCGAAGGCTGGCCAATTATGTTGCGGTGCTAGGGGAAAGAGTAGGCGAATAAGACTGTTGTGGGTTCCTTGGAGTAGGTGGGAAGTGGCTGGGTGCAGCGCGGCCGAGAGTGGTTAGCGATGCGTTGGGGATTGCGTGGAGATTGGTTTGTTTAATTGAGAAAGGTCAATTTAGTTACCCGTGGGAATCCGTTGCCTGAGCGTGTGGCGCAGTTGGTGGTCGGGCGGATGCGACTCGGCGCGCTAAAGGTAATGCGGTGGCTAAAGTGAAACTGGTAGGTGGAAATAAGTCGGAAGGACGCTGGAACTGGCTGCTGGCTAAGCTGTGGAAAAAACGAGGGAGCAGTTAAGGTGGGATGGGTAGCGTTAGTGGTGATACGACCTGGCCCTCTGAAAAGACTGGTGTGGATGGCTGGGTTCCACCGTCCACTTCGATGCAACCCCGGGCAAGACGCCCGACCCAGAGTTGCTCCTGTAGCTGTGCCATTTTCCGTGGAGCCTTGTTGGAGCGGTCTGTGTGGCTGGGGTAGCCAGTGTCGAGGTGGGAGGAGTTGGCCGAGGTGGGTGATGTGTGGAAGGCAGAAGCAAGAGAACAGAAGAGGATGCTGGAGGCTGGATGCCCGTGAATGGGTTGGTAGTGAAGTCTGGGGAAAATAAATTGCAAGGTGAGATGTGTCTGTTACAGAGGCAGCTTGAAGAGGGTGGGATACGACCTGGCCCTCTGAAAGGACTGGTGTGGATGGCCGGGTTTCTCCGGCCGTGAGATGCGTTGTGATGCCATCGGCGCTGCGACCGAAGCAGTGCGGAGAAACCGGAAGTGCTCTGAGCGCTCGGAGAGTGATGTTGTGCTGAGAGTCCGTGAATAGTTTGAAAAGTTATCTTTTCTAAATCAGGCTGATGACTGTTGCGTTGGATGGTTGCGTTCTTCAGTCGAGAGACTGTCCGCTCGGAAAAGTGGGATATGTAGAGAGTGTCGGAGCGTCGGAATGGTGGTCGGGATCTCCTCATCGGGCTTGTATGGAAGGCGAGGACCGACAACTTCGGGGTTGTCGGAGGAAGGATGCCGAGAGCCGCGGGGATCGTGGATGGTTAAACGCAGCCGAGGATGCTGTCAACGAAGCGTGGGAAGAGAAGGGGGGAGGGGGGCTCTGGGACTTCAGGATGTAGCTGGTTGTCCGGGAGGGTCGGGGAAGAGCGTTTGAGTCAGGTAAGCGGTTTAAGATTGTGCTCGTCTGTCGCACGTCGTGTCGGAACTGAGTCAAAGAGGAAGTGGACGAGTTCCTTGTGCTTAAGTACTTAGGGCTGAGTTCGGGGCGTGGCCTTCGTTCCCGAACTATGTTCTGTAAAACATAATTTTTCAAAAGGGGAAAGTTTAGATTACTGTGTTGCTGTGCCAGTGGGCAATTTGTTTATACCCTTTGGCGTCGCATGAACTGCTCCTCTCTCTCTCTCTGTCTCCCTCTCTCTGTCTCCCTCTCTCTTTGTCTCTCTCTTTCTCCACACTTGCTCTACTACCTTTTACATCTCCTCCTGCTCGATCCATCTTTCCCCTCGCTCTCTCTCTCTCTCTCTCTCTCTCTCTCTCATTCTCTCTCTCTCTCTCTCGCTCTCTCTCTCTCTGAGTGAGGTTGGTTGTGAGTTGAGAGCGTTGACGGTGATCTTTTTCTTGAGATTTATCGTTAATGTTGCGGTTAGATTGGTTAGTATTTTGTAGTAAGGTGATATTGTGATAGTGTGCACAGGGTGCGCGTGGAGTTTGTTGGTAAGTGAGTGAATTGTTTGCAGCCGACCAGCTGGTGCTGGACGGCGTGGTGAACACCACCATGGACCTCAGCAGGCTAACGAGGAAGCACGGTGTGAAGATCGCGCTGTGCTCCTCGTATTCGGTGGAGGACTGCAGCCTGGCCATGGGGCAGATTGTGGGGTGTGAAGTCCACTGCCCGTATGAATAACGCGGTAGTGATCTTTGTGGACAGCGTTGAGAAGGCGAACGCGGTGGTGGCTAGTGGCGTCGTGGTGCACGAGGCGCTCGTGCCCGTTCTGCCTCTCTCGGCGCCGGCGACAAGGATCACCGTGTCCAACGTCCCCCCGTTCATCAGGGACGAGGCCCTGACCGGGGAGCTGGCCAAGTACGGGAAGGTAGTGTCCCCGGTGAGGAAGGTCTCCTCTGGGTGCAGGTCTCCTCTGCTGAGACACGTTGTGTCTCACAGGAGACGGCTCCTCATGGTCCTCAGTAACAGGACCGAGGAGCTGAACCTGACCTTTAAGATCCGGGTGGAGGATTTTGACTATGTTGTCTTTGCCTCTTCTGACAACATGAAGTGTTTTAGTTGTGGGAGGGAGGGACATCTCGCAAGAGCGTGTCCCTAAGGCGGCTGCTGAGGGGGGGACAGCTGGGGCACGGAGACAGAAGGGTCCTGAGGAGGTCAGGGGGGACCAGCAGGACGGTCAGGGAGGACAGGAGGGGACAGGTGGAGTCCAGCAGGTGGGTGAGGGGGGACAGGAGGAGACTGGTGGGGTCCAGCAGGTAGGTCAGGTGGGTGAGGGAGGGCAGGGGGGCAGTCAGGTGGGTGAGGGAGGGCAGGGGGCCAGTCAGGTGGGTGATGGAGGCCAGGAGGAGACAGGTGGAGTCCAGCAGGTAGGTCAGGTGGGTGAGGGAGGGCAGGGGACCAGTCAGGTGGGTGAGGGAGGACAGGGGGCCAGTCAGGTGGGTGAGGGAGGACAGGGGGCCAGTCAGGTGGGTGAGGGAGGACAGGAAGAGGCTGGTATGGAGAAGGACTCTGCTGCTGACAGTGACTCCTCGAACTCCAGGACTAGAGTCCAGAGGAGGGCTGGGGAGTACAGCGTGGACAGAATCAAGGTTTTCCTCCAGAAAACAAAAAACTAGAGGCTAGTGAAGGTGGAGGACTTCTTCTCCAACAAGGAGAAGCTCTCTAGCTCTGCTCGGCTCCACATGAGCAGTAAGGGCAGAGGAGGCGTCACTGAGCAGGAGGGCTACAGGCTCAGGAAGATGGTGCTGAAGATCGGCAAAGAGCTGAACGATGATGATGATGATGGACAGTAAGGTCTCACAGGATAGACACGGATCAAATATGCTGGTTTGGTTGGTACCTATTCTTTTAACCATGACTCTTCTGAACATAGGTACAATGAATGTAAACGGGGCCAGAGACCCAGCAAAGAGGTCTCTGCTGTACCAGCTGATGGAGCAGAAGAGATTGGACGTGTTGTTGGTTGCAGGAGACGCACAGTGACACGTCCAACTGGGTGGAAGAGCGAGTGGGGGGGCGGGGGGGGGTGAGGTGGTGCTGAGCCACAGGAGCACCACCAGTGGGGGGGTGGGCATCCTCTTCTCAAAGAGCTACACACCTGAGTCTTTGGAGGTGGAGCAGGTGGTGGAGGGCAGGCTGCTGATGGTGAGAGCCAAGTTTCAGGATAGTCATTTAGTGTTCCTGAATGTCTATGCACCTGTTTCAGGACCTGAGCAAGTGGCTTTTTTAAAGGTTTTAAACAGTGTGGTATGCAGCGTGAGTGTGGAGGACTATTTCTATTTCCTTCTAAAAAAAGAAAGAAGTCACTGTTATTGTTGGTGAACGTGATGTCGTGAGAACATGAGAATTGTCCTGTTATACTGATTCGAAATAAAGTTTTGTTAAAATAAAAAAAATCTCTCTCTATCTCTCTCTCTCTCTCTCTCTCATCCTTTCCCTTCTCTCCTCTTTTATCCCCATTACTGTCGTTGACTAAAAATAATTTAACTAATGAGGAAACGGGATAAAAAAGTTGTGCTTTCATCGCAGCCAGATGGTCATTTGCTCTTCCAGTGCGTGCGCTTGTGTGTGTGTGTGTGTGTGTGTGTGTGTGTGTGTGTGTGTGTGTGTGTGTGTGAAGAGCTTTTCTTTCTTCTTTGTCTCCTCTTCAGCTCTATATGTTAAAAAAATGTATTTAAGTAAAGAAGAGATCTGATCACTTAAACGTGCACAGCCATGGCGGTTTATTTAGCCGCTGCTTAGTCATCCGTCTGACCGCTGTTTCTTTAGTTGTTAGCACAATAGCTCTCTCTCTCCCTGTGTGTGTGTGTGTGTGTGTGTGTGTGTGTGTGTGTGTGTGTGTGTGTGTGTGTGTGTGTGCGTGTAGATACAGTCTGCACAAAATCCATTTATCAACTGACGTAGTCGACGGGCGAACATAAACAGTTTTTACAGATGATTTAACTTTTGACATAATTGCTGCAGAGAACATTTTTATCTCGTCTAGTCTGAAGACACGAGTGTGCCTTTACCACATACTGATGGATCAGCTGTCAACATTTTATAATTAACAACTGCTCAGATACAGAACAATCGGCTAAGACACAGGAACATGCACATGCTCATTTCATGCTGATCCTATTCACCATCGCAAACCAGCTGTGGCCGATTCTCCTGGAGGTCAGACTGTGAGTTGTAATTTTTAATAATAAAAAAACACTTCCGTTTAACAGTTCCGGTTCGTCTTCTGCGCTGGTGCTGCCATCCTAATGCCTCAATAGATCGAGGGATTAGCCAATCAGATGAGGCCGCCGTCGTGCTGCCAAACTGTGATTAGAACAAGGCTGTGCCCCTTTGGCCTCACACCAATCAGATTAGCGCTACGTCTTTTCATGTCGCATGTGCAGTTACAGAGGGTGAAGATTTGGAGTTTTTAATAAAAATAAAAAAAAACAACTGTACTTAACTACCACTACAGCAGCAATTTATGACTAACTTTGACTGCAGGCCGACGACAAAGCTGGAGCTGCGTTGGATTTGGAAAATATGTCACAGAGTGGCTAGCTGGCCGCGCGAAACTGTTCTTGACAAGACTGCGCGCCAAAATGTCACAGGCAATTGAGAGTAACTGTAAAGGAAAAAGCCACACAACGTCCCGGGAAATTGATGCTTTGTGGACGTGTCTGAATTGACGAGGCTCCGGATTTAGCAAGACGCATTAGCACAAAGAAGTACAAATAAAAATGCTAACTCTACGACATGGTTTTTGACAACTTTGAGAGAATCAGGAGAGAAGGAGTGAAATGCACACCCTCTTCTGCCCCTCAGTCCACTGGAGTAGTTGTTATATTGCAGTAAGTTGCACAGAAAACCAGCACCACGGACAGCACCCATGAAAAGTTGATTGTGAATGTTTCTGCAGGTCTGGACGACCTACTGGGCTGTTAGTATTTTTCGGTCATGTTGTATAATGAACATTTGGCCTAGTTTTAAACGACAAGGAAGTATGGAAAGTATTTGTACATGTCATGCATGCAATGGGGAGTTATAAGTCACGTGTTTGATGCATGTAGCCTAGACCGACTCTTTGAAGGGAACACGAACGCAACACTTTAAATTTCTCCCAGATAGAGTTTGTGAGTGACTTCTTCTTTTTATTCATTATCGAATATGCATTTTGGTAAAACAAAAATGGTTTAAATACCAACGCCAAGCTAGCTGTGGCATTGTGTGTGTAACAGTCTCTTGGGGTGTTTCATCAACTCTGTTGTTGCTGTAAACGCGTAAAGTGCATTGAAGGAGGCAGTTATGAATGTGGCTGGGCGAGGAGCGTCAGAACAAGAGGAAGGAGAGACTGAGAGCCAGCAGGGAACGAAGAGAAGAAGAAGAAGAAGAAACGCTGGTTATTGTGAGGCAACGCAGTTATTTGATGTATGCGACGCATGCTGGAAAGACGGAACCAGCGAGCAGGAGCTAAAGAAGAGCTATTTTTATCCTCCCCCTCTCTCCTGGGAGAAGACTGGGAACTGCTTTGATGAGTGAGAGAGGGAGCACGGAGAATGCTTACTGGGAGAGGGGAGAATTGTTAAAAGAGGAGGTTAAAGGAGGTGCGGCGACGGGAGGGGAGGGGAGAGATTGACAGAAGGAGAGTCAGGAGGTGGCAGAGTCGAAAAGGGAGTGGAGGCTAACAGAGAGAGAGAGAGAGAGAACAGGGTGAAGAGAGGAAGAGGAGCGAGAGACTATCTTGACAACGGGTCAGTAATTGAGGTTTAATTGGCCGAGTTCAGTCTTTGCATTCATAGCATTGAGTTCAGGGCCGGCCTTCCTGCCCCTAACCTACTGAAACAGCAAGCCAGGGAGTGTGTGTGTGTGTGTGTGTGTGTGTGTGTGTGTGTGTGTGCATTACGCATTCACCGTGACTTCAAATACAAGTTGCATGCATCAGTGAGCTTTATGTGTGTGTGTGTGTGTGTGTGTCTGTGTGTGTGTGTGCGCTGGTCTATGGTGTGCTTCAGGGGTCGGTGCCAGGCGTTGTAGACATTCGGGGCCACAGCCCAAACAGTTCAGTACTGTTGAAAGCGCTGTCTGGTGTCAAGGTGGCAACCCTTGACACCACTTTTCCTTTCTGTCTATTTCGTGTTAACGAGAAACACGATGGCGTCCGGTGAGATGCTTGGACAGAAGAGGAGAAGATGGCGAATCAAATTGTATCGGCTAATTCGGTCAGCAATTAGTTTTTTTGCTATTCCGCTGATACGGACACCAGCTCAGAGCGGAGGCCGTGGACCCGGCGAGGTTCATGACCTTTCTTCATTCACTTAAATCCTTCTGGTTAGCGCGAAAGCTAACCCACGCTAAACCCCAAACCCAACGCAGTCCTCACACACATCGACACAACTCTTATTATTCGTACCTTTCTAGTATTTGTGTGCCGTACAACACTACGGTCCAGACATAGAGACTGAGGGGAAAAGACACAAAGATGAAGGTATTATAAAAAAATTAAAAGATGCAGGCCCCCTGTATTTATGTGCGCATGTGTCCGTGTGTGTGTGTTGTTCCTGGTTATCGCGGCTGACTCAAAGACATTGTTATGCAGCAGGTGGAGTGTTTCAGCAGCCAATAATCCGATGAAACAGTTGCATCATTTGACAGCACTTAGTTTACCGTTTGCACTTGCTGCAGCACCTCTAATATGACACAGAGCCGCTGTTGTTTGAAACACAATATTTGCAAGTAAAACGGAAGTGTTATGAAATAATAACTTGGGGTTATTTTAATTGGACTGCGTTCTGTAAATGCTGACTGAAAGAAATCAAGTTGTATTTGCATTTCAATTGCACCTCCAAAAATGAACCCAAACCACATTCAATCTCGAATCCCTAGCCGCAAAAAACAACAACTTTTGCATCATTAATTTGTAACATGAATACATACATATATTTTTTTTAAATGTTGACTTGAAAAAACATGTTGTGTATCATAATGCCAGGAATCAAGCTCAATGTACCAATGACTTTGGTGTCTGATAATGCAATAGGCCTTTTCTTTTTCTTTTTTTAAGGAAGACATATTGACCAGTAGGAAAAGCACAGGTTTATTTTTCATGAAATTATTGTATTCTGAGAAAAGTTCCGGGGAGACAAAGGACTTCTTGGAACGAAAGTTATAATAAAGCATATTTAATAAAGTGAAAAGCGTTGTGATAACAGAGTAAAAATCTCAGCTGAGGGTTCATAAGCCAATGGCAGGCCACAGCCCCTCAACAGTTGCCCGAAAAAGCAGCCTGCGAGAGTTATCTGTCTGTGCACATTGACCTAAGAGAGCCTCGAACTGACCAGTACATTAGGTAATATAGTCCAATGAAAATGTGCATCGTCGCCTCTCATTGGCTCAGTTTTACAACATATATTCGGTTAAAGTTTCACATGGCTAGAATTAGTATTCGGATTGGTTGGTCGGTGCATCGCCTCTTCCAGGCTTACCGGCACTTGAAGTCATCTCTCCTCCCTCTCGTATAGTTGAGCTGAACAACCCCCCTCCAGGGGAGTTGGTTATCAGTTTTATTGGGGCCTGGTAGTGGCCTCAGTCTCCTGAAATCCCCTCTCTCTCTCTATCACATTCCTTATTTACTGGTGTAAGTCATATTATATTATTACAACCTAACAATAGCTTTAAATTTATGATAATACTCAACAAAATTAATGATGGCTGAATTCCATTTAGCTGCTTCAGTTTCAGGATCCTGGTGCTGTCCATGTTTTCATCAATTAATACAAGCAGTCTTTAATTTAGAAAGTGCTTTCAAAAATCTGACTACAACGGACTATGACATACAAATCTGCATCTTTTCATAATCAGTGTCTGTGTGACCCACCTCAGTGCATACGCATTACAAAAACAGAACAAACCTTTCTGCAGAGCATTAAGTAGTGTGTTGTATCCACAAAAATAAGGGTCTCGTTAGTTAGTTACTTTTACAACTCCACCGTTGAATATCAGCCCGCATGCACGTTTCTTTCAGCCCAACATTGTTGGAGCAGCTAATATTGGGAGCGACAGCAACAAGCTGGCGGACTGCAAAGGGCGTGCACAAAGAGCCTGTGTAAGCTCCGCCCTCTGTGAGAGAGAGAGAGAGAGAGAAGAAGAGAGGGAGAGAAAGAAAGAGAGAGAGAAGACAAGCGCCACAGTAAATTACAGCAAAACGCAGAAAAAGACTCACTGAGCTGAAGTGAATGAGTCGTTCAGTGTCCATCTATTATTTAGTGGGTCGTGAATGAGGGAGTGATTTTGGACACCTCACAGTCGAGGTCTAATTATGTTATATACGCTAAGTGATAAGTATGAAGTAATGAAGTGAAACGTGAGTTAGCAAATGTGATTGAGAGTTGACACATGTACCTTCAACCATAACTAGTCCACCTGATCTCTGGGTTCCATGTCTCGGTGGAACCTTGGCATTGCAGAATTAATGTCCCTTTCATTTATTCCTATGCTGGAATATAACTCAAATGTTACATGGAGATAAATCAGACAATACAAGTAGCCAAAAATCTGTGGCGTTACCTAAAGTGTCTGTTTCCAAAGGCACAACTTTAATCATCCACACAACATTTTTGGCCGCCAAAGCACAGCCATATGCCAATCTCAAACCGCTTTGTTTACATTAACTGAAAAATATTCAAAAAGGTCATCCACAAAATCAATACAACCAGCAAGTAAGAATGCATTGGCTGGGAATCGAACCCATGTCAACTGCTTGGAAGGCAGCTATGCTAGCCACTATACCACCAACGCTCAATTAGGGCCTTACATAACGACACAAAATTGAGTGAAGTCAAACGTGAGTGAGCAAATGTGATTGAGAGTTGACACATGTAACTTCAACCATAATTAGCCCACCTGATCTCTGGGTTCCATGGTGTAATGGTCAGCACTCTGGACTCTGAATCCAGCGATCCGAGTTCAAGTCTCGGTGGAACCTTGGCATTGCAGAATTTATGTCACTTTCATTTATTCCTATGCTGGAATATAACTCAAATGTTACATGGAGATAAATCAGACAATACAAGTAGCCAAAAAATCTGTGGCGTTACCTAAAGTGTCTGTTTCCAAAGGCACAACTTTAATCATCCACACAACATTTTTGGCCACCAAAGCACAGCCTCATGCCAATCTCAAACCATGCTGGAATAGAACTCAAATGTTACGTGGAGATAAATCAGACAATACAAGTAGCCAAAAATCTGTGGTGGTACCTAAAGTGTCTGTTTCCAAAGGCACAACTTTAATCATCCACACAACATTTTTGGCCACCAAAGCACAGCCTCATGCCAATCTCAAACCATGCTGGAATAGAACTCAAATGTTACGTGGAGATAAATCAGACAATACAAGTAGCCAAAAATCTGTGGCGTTACCTAAAGTGTCTGTTTCCAAAGGCACAACTTTAATCATCCACACAACATTTTTGGCCGCCAAAGCACAGCCATATGCCAATCTCAAACCGCTTTGTTTACATTAACTCAAAAATATTCAAAAAGGTCATCCACAAAATCAATGCCATCAATAGACAACCAGCAAGTAAGAATGCATTGGCTGGGAATCGAACCCACGTCAACTGCTTGGAAGGCAGCTATGCTAGCCACTATACCACCAACGCTCAATTAGGGCCTTACATAACGACACAAAATCGAGTGAAGTGAAACGTGAGTGAGCAAATGTGATTGAGAGTTTCCAAAGGCACAACTTTAACCATAACTAGCCCACCTGATCTTTGGGTTCCATGGTGTAATGGTCAGCACTCTGGACTCTGAATCCAGCGATCCGAGTTCAAGTCTCGGTGGAACCTTGGCATTGCAGAATTAATGTCCCTTTCATTTATTCCTATGCTGGAATATAACTCAAATGTTACATGGAGATAAATCAGACAATACAAGTAGCCAAAAATCTGTGGCGTTACCTAAAGTGTCTGTTTCCAAAGGCACAACTTTAATCATCCACACAACATTTTTGGCCGCCAAAGCACAGCCATATGCCAATCTCAAACCATGCTGGAATAGAATTCAAATGTTACGTGGAGATAAATCAGACAATACAAGTAGCCAAAAATCTGTGGCGTTACCTAAAGTGTCTGTTTCCAAAGGCACAACTTTAATCATCCACACAACATTTTTGGCCACCAAAGCACAGCCTCATGCCAATCTCAAACCATGCTGGAATAGAGTAGCCAAAAATCTGTGGCGTTACCTAAAGTGTCTGTTTCCAAAGGCACAACTTGCACAACTTTAACCATAACTAGCCCACCTGATCTTTGGGTTCCATGGTGTAATGGTCAGCACTCTGGACTCTGAATCCAGTGATCCGAGTTCAAGTCTCGGTGGAACCTTGGAATTGCAGAATTAATGTCACTTTCATTTATTCCTATGCTGGAATAGAACTCAAATGTTACATGGAGATAAATCAGATAATACAAGTAGCCAAAAATCTGTGGTGTTACCTAAAGTGTCTGTTTCCAAAGGCACAACTTTAATCATCCACACAACATTTTTGGCCGCCAAAGCACAGCCTAATGCATATCTCAAACCATGCTGGAATAGAACTCAAATGTTACGTGGAGATAAATCAGACAATACAAGTAGCCAAAAATCTGTGGCGTTACCTAAAGTGTCTGTTTCCAAAGGCACAACTTTAATCATCCACACAACATTTTTGGCCGCCAAAGCACAGCCTCATGCCAATCTCAAACCATGCTGGAATAGAACTCAAATGTTACGTGGAGATAAATCAGACAATACAAGTAGCCAAAAATCTGTGGCGTTACCTAAAGTGTCTGTTTCCAAAGGCACAACTTTAATCATCCACACAACATTTTTGGCCACCAAAGCACAGCCTCATGCCAATCTCAAACCATGCTGGAATAGAACTCAAATGTTACGTGGAGATAAATCAGACAATACAAGTAGCCAAAAATCTGTGGCGTTACCTAAAGTGTCTGTTTCCAAAGGCACAACTTTAATCATCCACACAACATTTTTGGCCGCCAAAGCACAGCCATATGCCAATCTCAAACCATGCTGGAATAGAACTCAAATGTTACATGGAGATAAATCAGACAATACAAGTAGCCAAAAATCTGTGGCGTTACCTAAAGTGTCTGTTTCCAAAGGCACAACTTTAATCATCCACACAACATTTTTGGCCGCCAAAGCACAGCCATATGCCAATCTCAAACCATGCTGGAATAGAACTCAAATGTTACGTGGAGATAAATCAGACAATACAAGTAGCCAAAAATCTGTGGCGTTACCTAAAGTGTCTGTTTCCAAAGGCACAACTTTAATCATCCACACAACATTTTTGGCCACCAAAGCACAGCCTCATGCCAATCTCAAACCATTTCGTTTATTTCAGACATTAACCCGAAAATGTTCAACCACAAAATCAATGCTATCATTAGACAACCAGCTAGTACAGATGCATTGGCTGGGAATCAAACCCAAGCCAACTGTTTGGAAGGCAGCTATGCTCGCCACTATAACACCAACACTCAATTTGGGTCTTACATAACGACACAAAATCGAGTGAAGTGAAACGTGAGTTACCAAATATGATTGAGAGTTGACACATGTACCTTCAACAATAACTAAAATGCCTGATCTCTGGGTTCCATGGTGTAATGGTCAGCACTCTGGGCTCTGAATCCAGCGATCCGAGTTCAAGTCTCGGTGGAACCTTGGCATTGCAGAATTAATGTCCCTTTCATTTATTCCTATGCTGGAATATAACTCAAATGTTACGTGGAGATAAATCAGACAATACAAGTAGCCAAAAATCTGTGGCGTTACCTAAAGTGTCTGTTTCCAAAGGCACAACTTTAATCATCCACACAACATTTTTGGCCACCAAAGCACAGCCTCATGCCAATCTCAAACCATGCTGGAATAGAACTCAAATGTTACGTGGAGATAAATCAGACAATACAAGTAGCCAAAAATCTGTGGCGTTACCTAAAGTGTCTGTTTCCAAAGGCACAACTTTAATCATCCACACAACATTTTTGGCCACCAAAGCACAGCCTCATGCCAATCTCAAACCATGCTGGAATAGAACTCAAATGTTACGTGGAGATAAATCAGACAATACAAGTAGCCAAAAATCTGTGGCGTTACCTAAAGTGTCTGTTTCCAAAGGCACAACTTTAATCATCCACACAACATTTTTGGCCGCCAAAGCACAGCCATATACCAATCTCAAACCGCTTTGTTTACATTAACTCAAAAATATTCAAAAAGGTCATCCACAAAATCAATGCCATCAATAGACAACCAGCAAGTAAAAATGCATTGGCTGGGAATCGAACCCAGGTCAACTGCTTGGAAGGCAGCTATGCTAGCCACTATACCACCAACGCTCAATTAGGGTCTTACATAACGACACAAAATCGAGTGAAGTGAAACGTGAGTGAGCAAATGTGATCGAGAGTTTCCAAAGGCACAACTTTAACCATAACTAGCCGACCTGATTTTTGGGTTCCATGGTGTAATGGTCAGCACTCTGGACTCTGAATCCAGTGATCTGAGTTCAAGTCTCGGTGGAACCTTGGAATTGCAGAATTAATGTCACTTTCACTTATTCCTATGCTGGAATAGAACTCAAATGTTACATGGAGATAAATCAGACAATACAAGTAACCAAAAATCTGTGGCATTACCTAAAGTGTCTGTTTCCAAAGGCACAACTTTAATCATCCACACAACATTTTTGGCCACCAAAGCACAGCCTCATGCCAATCTCAAACCATGCTGGAATAGAACTCAAATGTTACGTGGAGATAAATCAGACAATACAAGTAGCCAAAAATCTGTGGCGTTACCTAAAGTGTCTGTTTCCAAAGGCACAACTTTAATCATCCACACAACATTTTTGGCCGCCAAAGCACAGCCTCATGCCAATCTCAAACCATGCTGGAATAGAACTCAAATGTTACGTGGAGATAAATCAGACAATACAAGTAGCCAAAAATCTGTGGCGTTACCTAAAGTGTCTGTTTCCAAAGGCACAACTTTAATCATCCACACAACATTTTTGGCCACCAAAGCACAGCCATATGCCAATCTCAAACCATGCTGGAATAGAACTCAAATGTTACGTGGAGATAAATCAGACAATACAAGTAGCCAAAAATCTGTGGCGTTACCTAAAGTGTCTGTTTCCAAAGGCACAACTTTAATCATCCACACAACATTTTTGGCCGCCAAAGCACAGCCTCATGCCAATCTCAAACCATTTCGTTTATTTCAGACATTAACCCGAAAATGTTCAACCACAAAATCAATGCTATCATTAGACAACCAGCTAGTACAGATGCATTGGCTGGGAATCAAACCCAAGCCAACTGTTTGGAAGGCAGCTATGCTCGCCACTATAACACCAACACTCAATTTGGGTCTTACATAACGACACAAAATCGAGTGAAGTGAAACGTGAGTTACCAAATATGATTGAGAGTTGACACATGTACCTTCAACAATAACTAAAATGCCTGATCTCTGGGTTCCATGGTGTAATGGTCAGCACTCTGGACTCTGAATCCAGTGATCCGAGTTCAAGTCTCGGTGGAACCTTGGAATTGCAGAATTAATGTCACTTTCATTTATTCCTATGCTGGAATAGAACTCAAATGTTACATGGAGATAAATCAGACAATATAAGTAACCAAAAATCTGTGGCGTTACCTAAAGTGTCTGTTTCCAAAGGCACAACTTTAATCATCCACACAACATTTTTGGCCACCAAAGCACAGCCTCATGCCAATCTCAAACCATGCTGGAATAGAACTCAAATGTTACGTGGAGATAAATCAGACAATACAAGTAGCCAAAAATCTGTGGCGTTACCTAAAGTGTCTGTTTCCAAAGGCACAACTTTAATCATCCACACAACATTTTTGGCCGCCAAAGCACAGCCTCATGCCAATCTCAAACCATGCTGGAATAGAACTCAAATGTTACGTGGAGATAAATCAGACAATACAAGTAGCCAAAAATCTGTGGCATTACCTTAAGTGTCTGTTTCCAAAGGCACAACTTCAATCATCCACACAACATTTTTGGCCGCCAAAGCACAGCCTCATGCCAATCTCAAACCATTTCGTATATTTCAGACATTAACCCGAAAATGTTCAACCACAAAATCAATGCTATCATTAGACAACCAGCTAGTACAGATGCATTGGCTGGGAATCAAACCCAAGCCAACTGTTTGGAAGGCAGCTATGCTCGCCACTATAACACCAACACTCAATTTGGGTCTTACATAACGACACAAAATCGAGTGAAGTGAAACGTGAGTGAGCAAATGTGATTGAGAGTTGACACATGTACCTTTAACCATAACTAGCCCACCTGATCTTTGGGTTCCATGGTGTAATGGTCAGCACTCTGGACTCTGAATCCAGCGATCCGAGTTCAAGTCTCGGTGGAACCTTGGCATTGCAGAATTAATGTCCCTTTCATTTATTCCTATGCTGGAATATAACTCAAATGTTACGTGGAGATAAATCAGACAATACAAGTAGCCAAAAATCTGTGGCGTTACCTAAAGTGTCTGTTTCCAAAGGCACAACTTTAATCATCCACACAACATTTTTGGCCGCCAAAGCACAGCCTAATGCATATCTCAAACCATGCTGGAATAGAATTCAAATGTTACGTGGAGATAAATCAGACAATACAAGTAGCCAAAAATCTGTGGCGTTACCTAAAGTGTCTGTTTCCAAAGGCACAACTTTAATCATCCACACAACATTTTTGGCCACCAAAGCACAGCCTCATGCCAATCTCAAACCATGCTGGAATAGAACTCAAATGTTACGTGGAGATAAATCAGACAATACAAGTAGCCAAAAATCTGTGGCGTTACCTAAAGTGTCTGTTTCCAAAGGCACAACTTTAATCATCCACACAACATTTTTGGCCGCCAAAGCACAGCCATATGCCAATCTCAAACCATGCTGGAATAGAACTCAAATGTTACATGGAGATAAATCAGACAATACAAGTAGCCAAAAATCTGTGGCGTTACCTAAAGTGTCTGTTTCCAAAGGCACAACTTTAATCATCCACACAACATTTTTGGCCGCCAAAGCACAGCCATATGCCAATCTCAAACCATGCTGGAATAGAATTCAAATGTTACGTGGAGATAAATCAGACAATACAAGTAGCCAAAAATCTGTGGCGTTACCTAAAGTGTCTGTTTCCAAAGGCACAACTTTAATCATCCACACAACATTTTTGGCCACCAAAGCACAGCCATATGCCAATCTCAAACCATGCTGGAATAGAACTCAAATGTTACGTGGAGATAAATCAGACAATACAAGTAGCCAAAAATCTGTGGCGTTACCTAAAGTGTCTGTTTCCAAAGGCACAACTTTAATCATCCACACAACATTTTTGGCCACCAAAGCACAGCCTCATGCCAATCTCAAACCATGCTGGAATAGAACTCAAATGTTACATGGAGATAAATCAGACAATACAAGTAGCCAAAAATCTGTGGCGTTACCTAAAGTGTCTGTTTCCAAAGGCACAACTTTAATCATCCACACAACATTTTTGGCCGCCAAAGCACAGCCATATGCCAATCTCAAACCATGCTGGAATAGAACTCAAATGTTACGTGGAGATAAATCAGACAATACAAGTAGCCAAAAATCTGTGGCGTTACCTAAAGTGTCTGTTTCCAAAGGCACAACTTTAATCATCCACACAACATTTTTGGCCACCAAAGCACAGCCTCATGCCAATCTCAAACCATGCTGGAATAGAACTCAAATGTTACGTGGAGATAAATCAGACAATACAAGTAGCCAAAAATCTGTGGCGTTACCTAAAGTGTCTGTTTCCAAAGGCACAACTTTAATCATCCACACAACATTTTTGGCCACCAAAGCACAGCCTCATGCCAATCTCAAACCGCTTTGTTTACATTAACTCAAAAATATTCAAAAAGGTCATCCACAAAATCAATGCCAACAATAGACAACCAGCAAGTAAAAATGCATTGGCTGGGAATCGAACCCAGGTCAACTGCTTGGAAGGCAGCTATGCTAGCCACTATACCACCAACGCTCAATTAGGGCCTTACATAACGACACAAAATCGAGTGAAGTGAAACGTTAGTGAGCAAATGTGATTGAGAGTTTCCAAAGGCACAACTTTAACCATAACTAGCCCACCTGATCTTTGGGTTCCATGGTGTAATGGTCAGCACTCTGGACTCTGAATCCAGTGATCCGAGTTCAAGTCTCGGTGGAACCTTGGAATTGCAGAATTAATGTCACTTTCACTTATTCCTATGCTGGAATAGAACTCAAATGTTACATGGAGATAAATCAGACAATACAAGTAACCAAAAATCTGTGGCGTTACCTAAAGTGTCTGTTTCCAAAGGCACAACTTTAATCATCCACACAACATTTTTGGCCGCCAAAGCACAGCCTAATGCAAATCTCAAACCATGCTGGAATAGAATTCAAATGTTACGTGGAGATAAATCAGACAATACAAGTAGCCAAAAATCTGTGGCGTTACCTAAAGTGTCTGTTTCCAAAGGCACAACTTTAATCATCCACACAACATTTTTGGCCGCCAAAGCACAGCCTCATGCCAATCTCAAACCATGCTGGAATAGAACTCAAATGTTACGTGGAGATAAATCAGACAATACAAGTAGCCAAAAATCTGTGGCGTTACCTAAAGTGTCTGTTTCCAAAGGCACAACTTTAATCATCCACACAACATTTTTGGCCCCAAAGCACAGCCTCATGCCAATCTCAAACCATGCTGGAATAGAACTCAAATGTTACGTGGAGATAAATCAGACAATACAAGTAGCCAAAAATCTGTGGCATTACCTTAAGTGTCTGTTTCCAAAGGCACAACTTCAATCATCCACACAACATTTTTGGCCGCCAAAGCACAGCCTCATGCCAATCTCAAACCATTTCGTATATTTCAGACATTAACCCGAAAATGTTCAACCACAAAATCAATGCTATCATTAGACAACCAGCTAGTACAGATGCATTGGCTGGGAATCAAACCCAAGCCAACTGTTTGGAAGGCAGCTATGCTCGCCACTATAACACCAACACTCAATTTGGGTCTTACATAACGACACAAAATCGAGTGAAGTGAAACGTGAGTGAGCAAATGTGATTGAGAGTTGACACATGTACCTTTAACCATAACTAGCCCACCTGATCTTTGGGTTCCATGGTGTAATGGTCAGCACTCTGGACTCTGAATCCAGCGATCCGAGTTCAAGTCTCGGTGGAACCTTGGCATTGCAGAATTAATGTCCCTTTCATTTATTCCTATGCTGGAATATAACTCAAATGTTACGTGGAGATAAATCAGACAATACAAGTAGCCAAAAATCTGTGGCGTTACCTAAAGTGTCTGTTTCCTAAGGCACAACTTTAATCATCCACACAACATTTTTGGCCGCCAAAGCACAGCCTAATGCATATCTCAAACCATGCTGGAATAGAATTCAAATGTTACGTGGAGATAAATCAGACAATACAAGTAGCCAAAAATCTGTGGCGTTACCTAAAGTGTCTGTTTCCAAAGGCACAACTTTAATCATCCACACAACATTTTTGGCCACCAAAGCACAGCCTCATGCCAATCTCAAACCATGCTGGAATAGAACTCAAATGTTACGTGGAGATAAATCAGACAATACAAGTAGCCAAAAATCTGTGGCGTTACCTAAAGTGTCTGTTTCCAAAGGCACAACTTTAATCATCCACACAACATTTTTGGCCACCAAAGCACAGCCTAATGCATATCTCAAACCATGCTGGAATAGAATTCAAATGTTACATGGAGATAAATCAGACAATACAAGTAGCCAAAAATCTTTGGCGTTACCTAAAGTGTCTGTTTCCAAAGGCACAACTTTAATCATCCACACAACATTTTTGGCCGCCAAAGCACAGCCTCATGCCAATCTCAAACCATGCTGGAATAGAACTCAAATGTTACGTGGAGATAAATCAGACAATACAAGTAGCCAAAAATCTGTGGCGTTACCTAAAGTGTCTGTTTCCAAAGGCACAACTTTAATCATCCACACAACATTTTTGGCCGCCAAAGCACAGCCTCATGCCAATCTCAAACCATGCTGGAATAGAACTCAAATGTTACGTGGAGATAAATCAGACAATACAAGTAGCCAAAAATCTGTGGCGTTACCTAAAGTGTCTGTTTCCAAAGGCACAACTTTAATCATCCACACAACATTTTTGGCCACCAAAGCACAGCCTCATGCCAATCTCAAACCATGCTGGAATAGAACTCAAATGTTACGTGGAGATAAATCAGACAATACAAGTAGCCAAAAATCTGTGGCGTTACCTAAAGTGTCTGTTTCCAAAGGCACAACTTTAATCATCCACACAACATTTTTGGCCGCCAAAGCACAGCCATATACCAATCTCAAACCGCTTTGTTTACATTAACTCAAAAATATTCAAAAAGGTCATCCACAAAATCAATGCCATCAATAGACAACCAGCAAGTAAAAATGCATTGGCTGGGAATCGAACCCAGGTCAACTGCTTGGAAGGCAGCTATGCTAGCCACTATACCACCAACGCTCAATTAGGGCCTTACATAACGACACAAAATCGAGTGAAGTGAAACGTTAGTGAGCAAATGTGATTGAGAGTTTCCAAAGGCACAACTTTAACCATAACTAGCCCACCTGATCTTTGGGTTCCATGGTGTAATGGTCAGCACTCTGGACTCTGAATCCAGTGATCCGAGTTCAAGTCTCGGTGGAACCTTGGAATTGCAGAATTAATGTCACTTTCATTTATTCCTATGCTGGAATAGAACTCAAATGTTACATGGAGATAAATCAGACAATATAAGTAACCAAAAATCTGTGGCGTTACCTAAAGTGTCTGTTTCCAAAGGCACAACTTTAATCATCCACACAACATTTTTGGCCACCAAAGCACAGCCTCATGCCAATCTCAAACCATGCTGGAATAGAACTCAAATGTTACGTGGAGATAAATCAGACAATACAAGTAGCCAAAAATCTGTGGCGTTACCTAAAGTGTCTGTTTCCAAAGGCACAACTTTAATCATCCACACAACATTTTTGGCCGCCAAAGCACAGCCTCATGCCAATCTCAAACCATGCTGGAATAGAACTCAAATGTTACGTGGAGATAAATCAGACAATACAAGTAGCCAAAAATCTGTGGCATTACCTTAAGTGTCTGTTTCCAAAGGCACAACTTCAATCATCCACACAACATTTTTGGCCGCCAAAGCACAGCCTCATGCCAATCTCAAACCATTTCGTATATTTCAGACATTAACCCGAAAATGTTCAACCACAAAATCAATGCTATCATTAGACAACCAGCTAGTACAGATGCATTGGCTGGGAATCAAACCCAAGCCAACTGTTTGGAAGGCAGCTATGCTCGCCACTATAACACCAACACTCAATTTGGGTCTTACATAACGACACAAAATCGAGTGAAGTGAAACGTGAGTGAGCAAATGTGATTGAGAGTTGACACATGTACCTTTAACCATAACTAGCCCACCTGATCTTTGGGTTCCATGGTGTAATGGTCAGCACTCTGGACTCTGAATCCAGCGATCCGAGTTCAAGTCTCGGTGGAACCTTGGCATTGCAGAATTAATGTCCCTTTCATTTATTCCTATGCTGGAATATAACTCAAATGTTACGTGGAGATAAATCAGACAATACAAGTAGCCAAAAATCTGTGGCGTTACCTAAAGTGTCTGTTTCCAAAGGCACAACTTTAATCATCCACACAACATTTTTGGCCGCCAAAGCACAGCCTAATGCATATCTCAAACCATGCTGGAATAGAATTCAAATGTTACGTGGAGATAAATCAGACAATACAAGTAGCCAAAAATCTGTGGCGTTACCTAAAGTGTCTGTTTCCAAAGGCACAACTTTAATCATCCACACAACATTTTTGGCCACCAAAGCACAGCCTCATGCCAATCTCAAACCATGCTGGAATAGAACTCAAATGTTACGTGGAGATAAATCAGACAATACAAGTAGCCAAAAATCTGTGGCGTTACCTAAAGTGTCTGTTTCCAAAGGCACAACTTTAATCATCCACACAACATTTTTGGCCGCCAAAGCACAGCCTAATGCATATCTCAAACCATGCTGGAATAGAATTCAAATGTTACGTGGAGATAAATCAGACAATACAAGTAGCCAAAAATCTGTGGCGTTACCTAAAGTGTCTGTTTCCAAAGGCACAACTTTAATCATCCACACAACATTTTTGGCCACCAAAGCACAGCCTCATGCCAATCTCAAACCATGCTGGAATAGAACTCAAATGTTACGTGGAGATAAATCAGACAATACAAGTAGCCAAAAATCTGTGGCGTTACCTAAAGTGTCTGTTTCCAAAGGCACAACTTTAATCATCCACACAACATTTTTGGCCGCCAAAGCACAGCCATATGCCAATCTCAAACCATGCTGGAATAGAACTCAAATGTTACGTGGAGATAAATCAGACAATACAAGTAGCCAAAAATCTGTGGCGTTACCTAAAGTGTCTGTTTCCAAAGGCACAACTTTAATCATCCACACAACATTTTTGGCCACCAAAGCACAGCCATATGCCAATCTCAAACCATGCTGGAATAGAACTCAAATGTTACGTGGAGATAAATCAGACAATACAAGTAGCCAAAAATCTGTGGCGTTACCTAAAGTGTCTGTTTCCAAAGGCACAACTTTAATCATCCACACAACATTTTTGGCCGCCAAAGCACAGCCATATGCCAATCTCAAACCATGCTGGAATAGAACTCAAATGTTACATGGAGATAAATCAGACAATACAAGTAGCCAAAAATCTGTGGCGTTACCTAAAGTGTCTGTTTCCAAAGGCACAACTTTAATCATCCACACAACATTTTTGGCCGCCAAAGCACAGCCATATGCCAATCTCAAACCATGCTGGAATAGAACTCAAATGTTACATGGAGATAAATCAGACAATACAAGTAGCCAAAAATCTGTGGCGTTACCTAAAGTGTCTGTTCCAAAGGCACAACTTTAATCATCCACACAACATTTTTGCAAACCAACCCAAACCACAAAAACAAAACAAAACATCCACACAACATTTTTGCCCACAACAGCCACCAAAGCACAGCCTCATGCCAATCTCAAACCATGCTGGAATAGAACTCAAATGTTACATGGAGATAAATCAGACAATACAAGTAGCCAAAAATCTGTGGCGTTACCTAAAGTGTCTGTTTCCAAAGGCACAACTTTAATCATCCACACAACATTTTTGGCCGCCAAAGCACAGCCATATGCCAATCTCAAACCATGCTGGAATAGAACTCAAATGTTACATGGAGATAAATCAGACAATACAAGTAGCCAAAAATCTGTGGCGTTACCTAAAGTGTCTGTTTCCAAAGGCACAACTTTAATCATCCACACAACATTTTTGGCCACCAAAGCACAGCCATATGCCAATCTCAAACCATGCTGGAATAGAATTCAAATGTTACGTGGAGATAAATCAGACAATACAAGTAGCCAAAAATCTGTGGCGTTACCTAAAGTGTCTGTTTCCAAAGGCACAACTTTAATCATCCACACAACATTTTTGGCCACCAAAGCACAGCCTCATGCCAATCTCAAACCATGCTGGAATAGAACTCAAATGTTACGTGGAGATAAATCAGACAATACAAGTAGCCAAAAATCTGTGGCGTTACCTAAAGTGTCTGTTTCCAAAGGCACAACTTTAATCATCCACACAACATTTTTGGCCGCCAAAGCACAGCCATATACCAATCTCAAACCGCTTTGTTTACATTAACTCAAAAATATTCAAAAAGGTCATCCACAAAATCAATGCCATCAATAGACAACCAGCAAGTAAAAATGCATTGGCTGGGAATCGAACCCAGGTCAACTGCTTGGAAGGCAGCTATGCTAGCCACTATACCACCAACGCTCAATTAGGGCCTTACATAACGACACAAAATCGAGTGAAGTGAAACGTTAGTGAGCAAATGTGATTGAGAGTTTCCAAAGGCACAACTTTAACCATAACTAGCCCACCTGATCTTTGGGTTCCATGGTGTAATGGTCAGCACTCTGGACTCTGAATCCAGTGATCCGAGTTCAAGTCTCGGTGGAACCTTGGAATTGCAGAATTAATGTCACTTTCATTTATTCCTATGCTGGAATAGAACTCAAATGTTACATGGAGATAAATCAGACAATACAAGTAACCAAAAATCTGTGGCGTTACCTAAAGTGTCTGTTTCCAAAGGCACAACTTTAATCATCCACACAACATTTTTGGCCGCCAAAGCACAGCCTAATGCATATCTCAAACCATGCTGGAATAGAATTCAAATGTTACATGGAGATAAATCAGACAATACAAGTAGCCAAAAATCTGTGGCGTTACCTAAAGTGTCTGTTTCCAAAGGCACAACTTTAATCATCCACACAACATTTTTGGCCGCCAAAGCACAGCCTCATGCCAATCTCAAACCATGCTGGAATAGAACTCAAATGTTACGTGGAGATAAATCAGACAATACAAGTAGCCAAAAATCTGTGGCGTTACCTAAAGTGTCTGTTTCCAAAGGCACAACTTTAATCATCCACACAACATTTTTGGCCGCCAAAGCACAGCCTCATGCCAATCTCAAACCATGCTGGAATAGAACTCAAATGTTACGTGGAGATAAATCAGACAATACAAGTAGCCAAAAATCTGTGGCGTTACCTAAAGTGTCTGTTTCCAAAGGCACAACTTTAATCATCCACACAACATTTTTGGCCACCAAAGCACAGCCTCATGCCAATCTCAAACCATGCTGGAATAGAACTCAAATGTTACGTGGAGATAAATCAGACAATACAAGTAGCCAAAAATCTGTGGCGTTACCTAAAGTGTCTGTTTCCAAAGGCACAACTTTAATCATCCACACAACATTTTTGGCCGCCAAAGCACAGCCATATACCAATCTCAAACCGCTTTGTTTACATTAACTCAAAAATATTCAAAAAGGTCATCCACAAAATCAATGCCATCAATAGACAACCAGCAAGTAAAAATGCATTGGCTGGGAATCGAACCCAGGTCAACTGCTTGGAAGGCAGCTATGCTAGCCACTATACCACCAACGCTCAATTAGGGCCTTACATAACGACACAAAATCGAGTGAAGTGAAACGTTAGTGAGCAAATGTGATTGAGAGTTTCCAAAGGCACAACTTTAACCATAACTAGCCCACCTGATCTTTGGGTTCCATGGTGTAATGGTCAGCACTCTGGACTCTGAATCCAGTGATCCGAGTTCAAGTCTCGGTGGAACCTTGGAATTGCAGAATTAATGTCACTTTCATTTATTCCTATGCTGGAATAGAACTCAAATGTTACATGGAGATAAATCAGACAATACAAGTAACCAAAAATCTGTGGCGTTACCTAAAGTGTCTGTTTCCAAAGGCACAACTTTAATCATCCACACAACATTTTTGGCCACCAAAGCACAGCCTCATGCCAATCTCAAACCATGCTGGAATAGAACTCAAATGTTACGTGGAGATAAATCAGACAATACAAGTAGCCAAAAATCTGTGGCGTTACCTAAAGTGTCTGTTTCCAAAGGCACAACTTTAATCATCCACACAACATTTTTGGCCACCAAAGCACAGCCTCATGCCAATCTCAAACCATGCTGGAATAGAACTCAAATGTTACGTGGAGATAAATCAGACAATACAAGTAGCCAAAAATCTGTGGCATTACCTAAAGTGTCTGTTTCCAAAGGCACAACTTCAATCATCCACACAACATTTTTGGCCGAACCCAAGCCAACTGTTTGGAAGGCAGCTATGCTCGCCACTATAACACCAACACTCAATTTGGGTCTTACATAACGACACAAAATCGAGTGAAGTGAAACGTGAGTGAGCAAATGTGATTGAGAGTTGACACATGTACCTTTAACCATAACTAACCTGCTTTGTTCCATGGTGTAATGGTCAGCACTCTGGACTCTGAATCCAGCGATCCGAGTTCAAGTCTCGGTGGAACCTTGGCATTGCAGAATTAATGTCCCTTTCATTTATTCCTATGCTGGAATATAACTCAAATGTTACGTGGAGATAAATCAGACAATACAAGTAGCCAAAAATCTGTGGCGTTACCTAAAGTGTCTGTTTCCAAAGGCACAACTTTAATCATCCACACAACATTTTTGGCCGCCAAAGCACAGCCTAATGCATATCTCAAACCATGCTGGAATAGAATTCAAATGTTACGTGGAGATAAATCAGACAATACAAGTAGCCAAAAATCTGTGGCGTTACCTAAAGTGTCTGTTTCCAAAGGCACAACTTTAATCATCCACACAACATTTTTGGCCACCAAAGCACAGCCTCATGCCAATCTCAAACCATGCTGGAATAGAACTCAAATGTTACGTGGAGATAAATCAGACAATACAAGTAGCCAAAAATCTGTGGCGTTACCTAAAGTGTCTGTTTCCAAAGGCACAACTTTAATCATCCACACAACATTTTTGGCCGCCAAAGCACAGCCTAATGCATATCTCAAACCATGCTGGAATAGAATTCAAATGTTACGTGGAGATAAATCAGACAATACAAGTAGCCAAAAATCTGTGGCGTTACCTAAAGTGTCTGTTTCCAAAGGCACAACTTTAATCATCCACACAACATTTTTGGCCGCCAAAGCACAGCCTCATGCCAATCTCAAACCATGCTGGAATAGAACTCAAATGTTACGTGGAGATAAATCAGACAATACAAGTAGCCAAAAATCTGTGGCATTACCTTAAGTGTCTGTTTCCAAAGGCACAACTTCAATCATCCACACAACATTTTTGGCCGCCAAAGCACAGCCTCATGCCAATCTCAAACCATTTCGTATATTTCAGACATTAACCCGAAAATGTTCAACCACAAAATCAATGCTATCATTAGACAACCAGCTAGTACAGATGCATTGGCTGGGAATCAAACCCAAGCCAACTGTTTGGAAGGCAGCTATGCTCGCCACTATAACACCAACACTCAATTTGGGTCTTACATAACGACACAAAATCGAGTGAAGTGAAACGTGAGTGAGCAAATGTGATTGAGAGTTGACACATGTACCTTTAACCATAACTAGCCCACTGATCTTTGGGTTCCATGGTGTAATGGTCAGCACTCTGGACTCTGAATCCAGCGATCCGAGTTCAAGTCTCGGTGGAACCTTGGCATTGCAGAATTAATGTCCCTTTCATTTATTCCTATGCTGGAATATAACTCAAATGTTACGTGGAGATAAATCAGACAATACAAGTAGCCAAAAATCTGTGGCGTTACCTAAAGTGTCTGTTTCCAAAGGCACAACTTTAATCATCCACACAACATTTTTGGCCGCCAAAGCACAGCCATATGCCAATCTCAAACCATGCTGGAATAGAATTCAAATGTTACGTGGAGATAAATCAGACAATACAAGTAGCCAAAAATCTGTGGCGTTACCTAAAGTGTCTGTTTCCAAAGGCACAACTTTAATCATCCACACAACATTTTTGGCCACCAAAGCACAGCCTCATGCCAATCTCAAACCATTTCGTTTATTTCAGACATTAACCCGAAAATGTTCAACCACAAAATCAATGCTATCATTAGACAACCAGCTAGTACAGATGCATTGGCTGGGAATCAAACCCAAGCCAACTGTTTGGAAGGCAGCTATGCTCGCCACTATAACACCAACACTCAATTTGGGTCTTACATAACGACACAAAATCGAGTGAAGTGAAACGTGAGTTACCAAATATGATTGAGAGTTGACACATGTACCTTCAACAATAACTAAAATGCCTGATCTCTGGGTTCCATGGTGTAATGGTCAGCACTCTGGGCTCTGAATCCAGCGATCCGAGTTCAAGTCTCGGTGGAACCTTGGCATTGCAGAATTAATGTCCCTTTCATTTATTCCTATGCTGGAATATAACTCAAATGTTACGTGGAGATAAATCAGACAATACAAGTAGCCAAAAATCTGTGGTGTTACCTAAAGTGTCTGTTTCCAAAGGCACAACTTTAATCATCCACACAACATTTTTGGCCGCCAAAGCACAGCCATATACCAATCTCAAACCGCTTTGTTTACATTAACTCAAAAATATTCAAAAAGGTCATCCACAAAATCAATGCCATCAATAGACAACCAGCAAGTAAAAATGCATTGGCTGGGAATCGAACCCAGGTCAACTGCTTGGAAGGCAGCTATGCTAGCCACTATACCACCAACGCTCAATTAGGGTCTTACATAACGACACAAAATCGAGTGAAGTGAAACGTGAGTGAGCAAATGTGATCGAGAGTTTCCAAAGGCACAACTTTAACCATAACTAGCCAACCTGATCTTTGGGTTCCATGGTGTAATGGTCAGCACTCTGGACTCTGAATCCAGTGATCCGAGTTCAAGTCTCGGTGGAACCTTGGAATTGCAGAATTAATGTCACTTTCATTTATTCCTATGCTGGAATAGAACTCAAATGTTACATGGAGATAAATCAGACAATACAAGTAACCAAAAATCTGTGGCGTTACCTAAAGTGTCTGTTTCCAAAGGCACAACTTTAATCATCCACACAACATTTTTGGCCGCCAAAGCACAGCCTCATGCCAATCTCAAACCATGCTGGAATAGAACTCAAATGTTACGTGGAGATAAATCAGACAATACAAGTAGCCAAAAATCTGTGGCGTTACCTAAAGTGTCTGTTTCCAAAGGCACAACTTTAATCATCCACACAACATTTTTGGCCGCCAAAGCACAGCCTCATGCCAATCTCAAACCATGCTGGAATAGAACTCAAATGTTACATGGAGATAAATCAGACAATACAAGTAGCCAAAAATCTGTGGCGTTACCTAAAGTGTCTGTTTCCAAAGGCACAACTTTAATCATCCACACAACATTTTTGGCCGCCAAAGCACAGCCATATGCCAATCTCAAACCATGCTGGAATAGAATTCAAATGTTACGTGGAGATAAATCAGACAATACAAGTAGCCAAAAATCTGTGGCGTTACCTAAAGTGTCTGTTTCCAAAGGCACAACTTTAATCATCCACACAACATTTTTGGCCACCAAAGCACAGCCTCATGCCAATCTCAAACCATTTCGTTTATTTCAGACATTAACCCGAAAATGTTCAACCACAAAATCAATGCTATCATTAGACAACCAGCTAGTACAGATGCATTGGCTGGGAATCAAACCCAAGCCAACTGTTTGGAAGGCAGCTATGCTCGCCACTATAACACCAACACTCAATTTGGGTCTTACATAACGACACAAAATCGAGTGAAGTGAAACGTGAGTTACCAAATATGATTGAGAGTTGACACATGTACCTTCAACAATAACTAAAATGCCTGATCTCTGGGTTCCATGGTGTAATGGTCAGCACTCTGGGCTCTGAATCCAGCGATCCGAGTTCAAGTCTCGGTGGAACCTTGGCATTGCAGAATTAATGTCCCTTTCATTTATTCCTATGCTGGAATATAACTCAAATGTTACGTGGAGATAAATCAGACAATACAAGTAGCCAAAAATCTGTGGTGTTACCTAAAGTGTCTGTTTCCAAAGGCACAACTTTAATCATCCACACAACATTTTTGGCCGCCAAAGCACAGCCATATACCAATCTCAAACCGCTTTGTTTACATTAACTCAAAAATATTCAAAAAGGTCATCCACAAAATCAATGCCATCAATAGACAACCAGCAAGTAAAAATGCATTGGCTGGGAATCGAACCCAGGTCAACTGCTTGGAAGGCAGCTATGCTAGCCACTATACCACCAACGCTCAATTAGGGTCTTACATAACGACACAAAATCGAGTGAAGTGAAACGTTAGTGAGCAAATGTGATCGAGAGTTTCCAAAGGCACAACTTTATCCATAACTAGCCGACCTGATCTTTGGGTTCCATGGTGTAATGGTCAGCACTTTGGACTCTGAATCCAGTGATCCGAGTTCAAGTCTCGTTGGAACCTTGGCATTGCAGAATTAATGTCCCTTTCATTTATTCCTATGCTGGAATATAACTCAAATGTTACGTGGAGATAAATCAGACAATACAAGTAGCCAAAAATCTGTGGCGTTACCTAAAGTGTTTGTTTCCAAAGGCACAACTTTAATCATCCACACAACATTTTTGGCCACCAAAGCACAGCCTCATGCCAATCTCAAACCATGCTGGAATATAACTCAAATGTTACATGGAGATAAATCAGACAATACAAATATCCAAAAATCTGTGGCGTTACCTAAAGTGTCTGTTTCGAAAGGCACAACTTCAATCATCCACACAACACAACACAACTGTTAAACAAACTGCATTGTGTATTTATATACAGTGTTGGTATTTATACTGTGTTCTGTGTTCTGTGTTCTGCGTATAGGCGCAGGAATCATTTCTACCGGCGGAATGCATTTGTCCTATTTCTTAATTCAATTCTGATTGTGACGTTGTTAAATAACCCAGAATATGATTTAGGTTTCTCTTGAACACTGGACTAAATTTATTCAGCTCAATGTTTCGGGTGAAATTGAAATGACGCTCAGGAACGATCAGCCCCACGTGACTGAATGGAAAGGACAATAAATGATGTAAAAAGTTTTTAATCACTCAGACTTTAATTGTATCCATAATCAAAGTTATTGAGGGAATTAACATATCATGAAAAGACAAATCTTTTTATAAATGAAGAAAGTTGTTTGTGGTCTGTGCCTTTTGTTGTTCAGACCTACAATAAACATATATTTCATGAATATATATTTTATGAATAAAAAAAAACAAATTGAGTTTTATCTGTGATGCATCTTCACTCTGGTATGAAACTCCAGTGATCAGTCCGATCAGCCGCAGCGTCCGGTCAGATAACTGATGAACAATGAAGGGCTGTGTCCATCGTTAAAACACTTCCTGGAAGCCTGCTCTCGTGCTTCCTCGCTCATGGCTCCTCCGAGATCCCTCCGAGATCCTCACTCTTCAGAGCAGAAATAAGAACTTTGAGTCGTCCGTCAATATGGCGGAGCAGAACAACTTCCTGTTCAATTGAGGAGCGAGGAAACGACAAATAAACGGCTCAATCTCAATCTGCATCCTTACGGACTCACGGCCTTTGAGGCGCGCTCCCGCGAAGTCCGCGTGGGTTCAGGTCCCATTGTCACATCGTTGAGTGCTTGAGGCTCTCCGGCAGACATTAGAGCCCTTTATGAACCCTTACCACAAGTCAGCATGATATGCCGACTTTGGCCAAGGGAATTACCCACAATTCATAGCTAAACACGTCGTTACCAATGGAAGCATGGAGCCGTAAAAAAAAGCAACAACATTAAGGATTAAAGATGGGACATGAAAACACATGAAATCAGAGGAATGCAAGCAGAGGTTATATATATTAAAACGATTTATTCATCAAACATGTCGTTTTGTTATTGAAGCTGTTTTGACAAAAATGATTAAATATATTATTTTAATGACATCTCATCTCGTGAGGAAAAGAGCCTGAAGACGTTCAAATCAGGGAGTAAAAAGTATGTAATAAATACCCACAATTGTACACATATATTTTTTGACGTTGTCATGCTAACGTGGTATGTTGCAGCAAAGTGCTGTCCCATTCCTATTTACACCATTTCAAGCCCTCACATTCTCTCACACTCAACCACTTTACAGGTAATGTCAGTAAGTCTGAGGGTTCAGGGTCTGAGGGTTTAGGGGGGACATTGAGATTGGGCTAGAGACTTGGGATGTACCCTTTGTCTTTGCGGCTGCTCATCAACTGATGAGCCACACCTGAGCCTGGTGGGAGTGCCGGCTATAAAGGCACACCACCTGAACATGGAGGCTGGCTGCTTAGTTGGTTTCTTTGAATTAGTGTTTGTATGCTTTAAATAAATGTGTATTCATTATGTCGACACTTTTCTGGGTTCCCTTCATGTTGCGGTCTTTGAGCTGGGTTGTAACATGGGGTTTCGTCTGGGATATTGTCTGGGATATTAGATTTCTCGTGAAGTTGGCTCTGCTGGTTGTAATTGGTTTGATGTGCAGAGATCAGTAGTAGCCTAGTAGGCAGGTGCACCTCGTTTGGTGATGAGGCATTAAATCTGGTTGTTTGGGAGATATGGACTAGTGTGGTGAGTCGGCTGTTTCCTGTTCGTTAATGTGAGCAGCTACTGTTGGTCCTAGACTTGAAGTGTTTGCTGCTCCTGGCTTTAATGAGGAAATGAGTTTCTTGCGAACTGCATGTTTTGTGTTCTGTTTTTTGTGACCATGGCCTAGAGCTTTCTGGACTTGGTAATGAGAGCATAGCCTGATGGATGTCTGGGTAGTTGGACCCAGTTACCTTGCAGGTGTTAAACTTGAGAACCTGCAGACTGCTGCTGCACGGTGTGCAGTAGGTAATAATGGTTCTAATGGT
>JACSYO010000185.1:45000-72500 GCA_016806645.1 Ophiodon elongatus | reverse complement strand
GTCCTCCAGACAATAAGTCCTCCAGACTATATGTCCTCCAGACTATATGTCCTCCAGACTATAAGTCCTCCAGACTATATGTCCTCCAGACAATAAGTCCTCCAGACTATATGTCCTCCAGACTATATGTCCTCCAGACTATAAGTCCTCCAGACTATATGTCCTCCAGACAATATGTCCTCCAGACAATATGTCCTCCAGACTATATGTCCTCCAGACAATAAGTCCTCCAGACTA
Organism: Ophiodon elongatus; assembly: GCA_016806645.1. Taxonomy (NCBI): domain Eukaryota; kingdom Metazoa; phylum Chordata; class Actinopteri; order Perciformes; family Hexagrammidae; genus Ophiodon; species Ophiodon elongatus. The sequence continues at coordinate 72,263 of JACSYO010000185.1, read as the reverse complement.
TATGTCCTCCAGACTATATGTCCTCCAGACTATAAGTCCTCCAGACTATATGTCCTCCAGACAATATGTCCTCCAGACAATAAGTCCTCCAGACTATAAGTCCTCCAGACTATAAGTCCTCCAGACTATATGTCCTCCAGACAATAAGTCCTCCAGACTATATGTCCTCCAGACTATATGTCCTCCAGACTATAAGTCCTCCAGACTATATGTCCTCCAGACAATAAGTCCTCCAGACAATATGTCCTCCAGACTATAAGTCCTCCAGACTATATGTCCTCCAGACAATATGTCCTCCAGACAATATGTCCTCCAGACAATAAGTCCTCCAGACAATATGTCCTCCAGACTATAAGTCCTCCAGACGAACGGACAGACAGAAAGAGATTAAGGGCTTTTAAAAAACATTTGGTGTTTGTGTTTACTCAGCATTTGATACTTGACAACTTTGGCTCCCTTTTTACTAACATGTTGATGTTTCTTTAAGTAAGAAAAAAAGTAGGGACGCGCAGATCTTACATGCCTGGATCGATACCAATCCTCATTAAATACAGCTTCTTTTGGCATTATTAAATATGCTGTTTCCACTATCAGTTACGTTCAAAGTCAGTCATGGCAGGCCACCAAGGACATCTCCTAGAAAAAAACAAGTATTGTTTTGGTTGCGTTGGTACCGATACTATAATTATAGTATCAGCAAAGCCCCAACAGTCAATCACAGACAAGTTAAAGTCGTTGGCAGCAATCTGCATCACGGCCCGGAGGGGGGTCCACACACACACGCACACACACACATACACACACACCCCACACACACCCCCACCCCCGCGTGGCCCGTAAACTCCCCGGGTGACCTTCAAACGACATGCCCCTATGGTCAACAGTGCCCACGCGGGGAGAGGAAGAGCGACCCGGTGAAATCACCTGTTGGCACTTTTTCAGCTCCTCACTTTCACATCGAGTCACCAGGAGGCTGTTCCCTCGAGTCGGGCTTTCTCAACTGGACGGATTTTCGGACTGTTTCGGATCAAGTGTGGAAATCTGGGAATGTGAAAAATGGGCAGACCTACTGCGTGTTGAGGGGGGGGGGGGGGCTGTGGTGAGGGCAGAAGACATTTGCGTTACAGAATCCTTCCGACAGTAACGCAGGGACCACCAGACGTCAAGCACTCCTTTATTTACAGCCCTGTTGTCTCACGTCTAGTTTAAAAGGCCGAAAGCACGCCCTGTTTTCTCCAGGTCTCTCGCCCTCGCCTGTAGTTGTGCCTCAGTGTGTCACACAGAGCGGTATGCGGGGCCAACCAGTGTTGGATGTTTTACTGTTGAGTCACTCTCACTCTCTCTCTCTCTCTCTCTCTGTCTCTCTCTCTCTCTCTCTCTCTCTCTCTCTCTCTCTCTCTCTCTCTCTCTCTGCTACCAATTCTTCTTGCGCTCCTTGTCCTTGTAACTTCATCTACCAGAGTGTCAATGCTGCGTCGTGCGACAGGATCTGGTTTGCGTCGCCACACAGTACATGTGAGTGGTCCGCCTGTGTGTGGCAGCAGTTCATCCCATAATCCCTCGTTTTAACCCAAACGGGCGTCTCATTGATGATGGGGACATTTCAGGGCGTATGTTATCCGTTTTGGGGTCTGGCACAGACGGTTGTGAGTAGGGTTCTTAAAGGAGCAGTGTTTAGTGTGTGTGTGTGTGTGTGTGTGTGTGTGTGTGTGTGTGTGTGTGTGTGTGTGTGTGTGTGTATATATATATATATATATATATATATATATATATATATATATATATATATATATATATATATATATATATATATATATATATATATATATATATATATATATATATATATATATATATATATATATATATATATATATATATATATATATATATATATATATATATATATATATATATATATATATATATATATATATATATATATATATATATATATATATATATATATATATATAAGTATATATATATATATATATATATATATATATATATATATATATATATATATATATATATATATATATATATATATATATATATATATATATATATATATATATATATATATATATATATATATATATATATATATATATATATATATATATATATATATATATATATATATATATATATATATATATATATATATATATATATATATATATATATATATATATATATATATATATATATATATATATATATATATATATATATATATATATATATATATATATATATATATATATATATATATATATATATATATATATATATATATATATATATATATATATATATATATATATATATATATATATATATATATATATATATATATATATATATATATATATATATATATATATATATATATATATATATATATATATATATATATATATATATATATATATATACACACATACTGGAGGATGTATTTGCAGAAATATATATATATATATATTTCTGCAAATACATCCTCCAGTCAACAAACTAATGGGTGACGTCACGACGACTACGTCCACTTCTTATATTCAGTCTATGTTTTGGTCTTATCGTCCACTTGAACTTAACAGGAAGTCTCAAACGGACAACAAAGTCAATTTTTACTCTTTATAACATGGATGCTTATGCCTTGAAGGTTTGGTATTTGTCAAACTTTCCCAACGGGGCGTAAAGTTTTGTTTTTGTTTTGTTTGCATCATGTCAATGTGTAGTCAGCTGTCCGGCGGTGCAACATGTGCCGTGGGCCACATGACGTGGAGGCACACAGGAAAAGAGGACTTTTTGACTGACATCATCTTGGAGTACTGTCTCCAGTTCTGACAACACATCCAGGGTTCCTCCCTCATTGTAGAAATGACAGTTTGTGTTTTTGGGCGGACTTGTATTTTATTCAAATGTACATGACAAACACAGCCTCCTGGGTGGGGCTGCTTTGCACATGAAGTTCTCAGAAATTTGATGTTTGTGTTGAAAAAAAACTGATTGAATTGTGGTTGTTTCCCCCCGCCCCCCGCCCCCCCCCTCCCTCCACACAAGCTTGTAGATTTGTTTTGGGCCAGTACTTCTGTGACGCGTCACCAGCTACAGTGCAGTTGCCCGATACGGTCAATGACCACAGGTCTGGGTTTTGGACTCTGTGCAGGCACACTGGTATCAAAGCTTCAGGAAGCTGCACACACCCCAGCATGTAACTCAAATAGTTGGTTTTACATTTCCGTTTTTTGTGTTAACTGGTGAGTTTCAGAGGTGCTGGTAGCCTTTAAAAAAAGGAATCATTTTGGAGCCAGGCTACCCGTTTCTTTCCAGTTTTTTTATGCTGAGCTAGGCTAACCACGTCCTGAGCTTGGCATCGATCTTCTCGTCTCACTATCGTAAAGAAGGCAAATAGGTGTGTTCTCCAAGATGGTGAACTATTCCTTTTAAAAAAGGTAAAGAAAAAGAAAAGGTTTGCCACGGTTACAGCCATGTCTTGATCAGGGTCACGACAATTTTCACAGACAAACTAACCCTCAGTCTGTTAAGCTGGTGACCTTTAACCTGCGATGGTCGTGGGCTTCTGGGATGAGGTGTGTGTCAAAGGCCTCTACAGACATGTGACATGCTTCATATTTAACACAAGGGGAGGGAACCATCCAGCAAGTTTATGTTCCAAGGCTAGATTTCTTTTAATCGTTTAATGTCAGTGCGGTTTTCTTACTTCTGGAGCAGGAGCTGGCAAACTGTGGCCTCATCCAAGCTCCTCATGAGGAAAGGCCAGGGGAGCCTCTAGCAACACGGAGGAGCGCCACTCCATTGACATTTATTCACTGGCACAGAAATGTTCAAGCACTTCCTGTGGAGCGCACAGGGAAGGTGGAGCGCACAGGCAAGGTGGAGCGCACAGGGAAGGTGGAGCACACAGGCAAGGTGGAGCGAAGGTGGAGCGCACAGGGAAGGTGGAGCACACAGGGAAGGTGGAGCGAAGGTGGAGCGCACAGGGAAGGTGGAGCGCACAGGGAAGGTGGAGCGCACAGGGAAGGTGGAGCGAAGGTGGAGCGCACAGGGAAGGTGGAGCACACGGAAGGTGGAGCACACAGGGAAGGTGGAGCGCACAGGGAAGGTGGAGCGCACGGAAGGTGGAGCACACAGGGAAGGTGGAGCACACAGGGAAGGTGGAGCGCACAGAGGCCGGCAGATTTCCCCGCCGCGACTCCTTTGAGTCCCGACGCTGCTACACTGTTGTGCTGCGTTGTCTGGCTGCTCCACCCGCCAAGTGCTCCGCAAGGAGACACGCACCAAACAGCAGTTGTGGGTGGTCACATTACAGTAACGTCACTTCACCCAGTTATGAAATGGAACAGAGTTATTGTTTGCCGTTTGGGTCTTGTTATTATCTGCCACTGTATATGTCAAATGAAAATGTGTTTATTACATTGAGTATATAGTTTGTATACTCATAAAAACCAGGAATACAAATTAGGTTTGTATGTATTCATGTAATAATGTTTGACACAGCTATTTCAAATTAAAGCACAAAGTTAACATAGATACGGAGAATCCGATTAAGAAGCAGATAATAAAAGGCTCCTGATATAAGTAGTTTAATGGGTATTTGGAAGAAATTACTTTCTTGTCTAATCTTTATGTGCAGGGCATTCCAAAGTCTGGGAACATTATTGGCAAAGGCCCAGTTTCCTTTTGTGTTCAGTCAGGAGGTTGTTACCCCGGGGTCTCAGACAGGCCTCCAGCTTAGAAGGCCACGTAATACAGTTGACCTTTCACTAAGTCCCGCCCCTGGAACGCAGACGGGCCAATTGCAGCGGAGCGAAGACTCCACAGACTCATGCACTTGTTTCAGATGTTCTTCGTGTTCAGGCTGGCTTCCTGGATTTGGAGCTAGTCCTGGTTAAAATGTTGTGTAGTAGTGATACCCGTGACCCGGAGAAGAGATAAAACCCTGTAGCGCTAACGTTAGCAGAGCACGTTAGCACATCATTAACTAGCGTTACCAGCTACTGAAGGTGTACTGAATGTATATGCTGCTTTAGCGTTTTTTTAAAGATTGTAACAGTGAATTGCAGACCTACCCGGCTTTACAGGAACAGTGTTGTTCTTTAATTTCATTGTCTTCTGACTCGATCGCGAGGTGATGTGGCGGCTCACTTTTACATTGTGATCTGTAGTTTTAAGCTCCTACCTTTTATTTTTAAATCTTTTTAACCTGTTATCACTGCCGACTCAGTTTGATGTCCTGGATATGTCCTTCAAACACATTGTTGACCCCTCTGTCCGTTTCTCTCCTCAACCGCTTTTTTGTTTTTCCAAAGATAAGATACTATTTCTTCTTGAAGTGCAGTTTGTGACAGTGTGGGCTCCATGGTAGCTCTGACAGCTTGATGAAGTAGCAGAGAATTTGGAGCGACAACACAGCAGTTTATAAGTGCTTTATACCAAAGCTCAGTGGTAGAAAAGGGGAAATAAAATAGGAGTACGGTACAATAAGTACATGTTCTCTGTGAAGAGCCAAGCAATAGTGTTTTGTAAGAAGTGTTACATGGGGCTTGGACATTGGCTTGTGGCTGCAGCAGGAACAGAGATAATTGCAGCAGTCCTGAGGAGATGAAAGCATGGATAATCTGCAGGGGTCACTGTTACGTTCGGAGTGTTTCTGAGTTGAGAGAGACAGGATTGGGCCACTGACTCAACCTGCTCCACCAATCTCAAATCCAAACCAAGAACAACTCTCGCAGAGGTTCGTGTCTGATTTGAGTTTGAGTGAATTACATTTTTGGAACAAACTAAACCGTTTTTTTTCCAGACTTGCCCTGTTTAAATGGCAACTTAATGAAGATAAGATAATGGCCCAGTCCCAATCTCCACACTCACGGACTTTTGAGGCGCACTCCCGAAAAGTCTGTGAGGGTTTAGGGCCACTTGTACAGCCATCTCATCACACTACTTGTACAGCCATCTCATCACACTTCTTGTACAGCCATCTCATCACACTACTTGTACAGCCATCTCATCACACTTCTTGTACAGCCATCTCATCACACTACTTGTACAGCCATCTCATCACACTTCTTGTACAGCCATCTCATCACACTACTTGTACAGCCATCTCATCACACTACTTGTACAGCCATCTCATCACACTACTTGTACAGCCATCTCATCACACTACTCGTACAGCCATCTCATCACACTACTTGTACAGCCATCTCATCACACTACTTGTACAGCCATCTCATCACACTACTTGTACAGCCATCTCATCACACTACTTGTACAGCCATCTCATCACACTACTTGTACAGCCATCTCATCACACTACTCGTACAGCCATCTCATCACACTACTTGTACAGCCATCTCATCACACTACTTGTACAGCCATCTCATCACACTTGTCTCAATTGTTTCTGGTTGTGTTAGAGGAAGATGAGGTCCCCATTTAATATAGTGCAGCTTCAGTCCCAAAAATAACAGTATTGACATGAGCCTTGTAAGACCCTATGCTTATTTCTAAATAGGCTGAAAATGCTGCATACGTACATGTCATTGCCCCCTTAACTGTAACGCTGAGCACTGTTCATGGGCAAATTGTTTCACAAGCGCAGCAAAGAGCAGACTTGACCCAAGAAAAGTGCGCATTTGTATTGTGAATCAAGTAAATACAAGTCAGCTATTGCTGCCCCTGTTCTCGCTCAGCCTGTGGCAAATTCAATTTCAACCAATTAAAACTAATTTGAACACACAGCTTAAAGACGCATGAGCCCTACCCATTCTTTTAAAGGCCTGCAACCTACAAACGCTTCATGTTGTGTTAGTTGTGTGCACAATCAGAGGAGGTTCTCAATTACTTTTACAATCAGAGGAGGTTCTCAATTACTTTTACAATCAGAGGAGGTTCTCAATTACTTTTACAATCAGAGGAGGTTTTCAATTACTTTTACAATCAGAGGAGGTTCTCAATTACTTTTACAATCAGAGGAGGTTCTCAATTACTTTTACAATCAGAGGAGGTTCTCAATTACTTTTACAATCAGAGGAGGTTCTCAATTACTTTTACAATCAGAGGAGGTTCTCAATTACTTTTTTTTAAAGGATGAGATGAAAATGTTAAAGAGTAATTGGTTCAACTACACCATCATTCTCATGAGCACACTATCTCAGGAACACCTGGGGGGAAGTTAAAGTCATATTTGGTGCAAACGTCCACTTGGACTCAAGGATGGACTGATTTGATTTTGTTGGTCAAAGGTCACTGTGACCTCACAAAACAAGTTTGAGGCCATAACCTTGAGAATTCGTATGCTAACTATTAGGGATGTAACAGTATAAAAATTCACGGCTCGGTACGTATCTTTGAAAATGATTAAAATTCAATAGTTGCTCATTGGCCATAAGCTTATTAACAGTTAAAGCCCTCAAAAACTGGCATAATGTAAATAATAAACAAATAAATCAATAAATAAGAAAAATAGATAACAGAAAGGTATGTAATATATGTATGTTATATATATATATATATATATATATATATATATATATATATATATGCCAGTGTCGGCATACAGTTTGACACACATCGTGGTCCATTGAGCTTGATTAAACAAACTAGCATGCTACAGCTCTGCTTCCAAAACTACCGGACGGTTCAATACAGGTATTGTTACACCCCTACTAACTATGACAAATGTATAATTGGACAAAATGATGATGTGATGAAATTTGGGCAGACATGGATGTAAACCACAATTGTGGTTGGTGTAGGCATACAACCGCCATGGTGTCATTCTAGTTACATGCTCATCTATTATCGGACAAAACACGTAAAGCCACGTCCTCCCTAACCAATCAGAAACCAGAATACAATTTTTACATTTGCGTTGGTCCAATGGTTGGTCATTTGAAAAAATATCATCTTCAATGCTCAACCACTGTGTTGTACGTGAACACGAAGCACAGGTAGTAAAGCGATAGATTCATACAGTAGCATGTAACTACTTTTAAACAAAACGCAAAAATCTATTTTTTTTTTACATTTCCCTTTTTTATCAAGCAGCAGCTCGCTACTGGCATTAGCCAACAAAACATGCAGTTTGTAGTAGCATTGATCTGGACTAGCAAAGCCGGGGATGTAACTGCGGATCCTTCGATTGAAGGACGACCCGCTCTATCACTGAGCCACAGTCTAACCCAAACTAGGCAATGCAGCTCTAAAAAAGACATTCGGTGGATTGTTTAGACTAAATAACAGAAAGTTTACCAGCTGGCCGCCATGTTGTTTCCAGTTGGAAGCAGCGAGCAGAGAACCAGGGACTAATGAGGTGAGTTACATGATTGTCTACGTCACCATTGGGACACGTCAACTTCTCCAACAAGATGAAAATGCACAGAGCAAAAGAACTGGAATGATAATTATTATATATTACTCCCGACTTTCTGCTCAGATTTCCTTCGTTTCGCTGAGTAATGCTTGCGCAGCATGATGTTAGAAAAGTGCCTAAGTTAGTAAATGTAATAAAAAAACATTTAAATCATAATCTCTCATCATGTTAGTGCCGTTGAAAGAGTTCTATCTGAGACTGCTTTGTTAAGGAGCAGAGTTGGCACCGTCAGCAGCTATCTTTAATCACAGTGATAATTACGTGGCCTCACGGGACTGCTGGGAGATCTGATGAGTCATATCCTACAGGGATGCCACTAATCACACCCCTGTGGAATTTGGTGTGTGTGTGTGTGTGTGTGTGTGTGTGTGTGTGTGTGTGTGTGTGTGTGTAAAAGTGCGTTTGTAACAGTAATTGTCTGGCATATCTCTGCATCTACTGTAAACACTGTTTCTGTCCGCATAAAGGCCGCTGTGCTTGAGTGGCAGCTAAAGCTCGACCGGTCACATGTGAGCAAGACTTTGTCTGGAGCAGTGGCTCCCACGCTTTTATTAAAATAATCCCTGAAAAATACACACCCCTGCTCCCTGGCAACCGGACTTATCAAAGGTAAACACACACGATGTACAACACCGAAAGGAACAGTACACCCATTTTTGAGTCAGTCAAAACTCGTAGAGCTTGTAGTGTGTTTAAGATTTGATTTGAGGTGAACACACCAAACTTATCCTGCTGCTTTGGCAACTGTTCCTACAGCAGCAAACCTACGCTGTAGGTAAATACAAATGAAACGTTTGTTGTACATGCTCATGTTTGGGATTAAAGGACGTTTAGTACGTTAAATGACAAGTGAAAAAACTAAATTGCTTACAATCCTATAAAACAGACAAAAAAAACGAGACATTCTCGCATTTGAGAAGGGTTCCCTAAAGAAAGGAAAATAAATAAAAGCCTAACTATTTATTAGAGAACCAGTTGGGTTGTAGTGCCTGCTGAGGGGTATGTTAAACAGGGCATGTGTCATTCATTTGTCTGCATTTTGTGGTTAGGTGATGATTTTAAATTAGAGATCTTCTAACACCATTGATACCGCATTTGATACCTGAACTTGCATATCTTTATGCTTTATGGTCTGTTTGACTCTAAATGGACCATAATTTACTAAATGAACATCATGCTGTATTGAAGAAGACTTGAAACTAGAGATTGAGACATAAACTCATGTTTACAATGTTTACTGAGGGAATAAATCAAGAGAGAAGTAGAGTCATTTCTATAGACTTCTATACAACCAGAGGAGTCGCCCCCTGGTGGTCAGGAGAGAGAATGCAGCTTTAACACATGAAGCTTTGACTTCTATACAACCAGAGGAGTCGCCCCCTGGTGGTCAGGAGAGAGAATGCAGCTTTAACACATGAAGCTTTGACTTCTATACAACCAGAGGAGTCGCCCCCTGGTGGGCAGGAGAGAGAATGCAGCTTTAACGCATGAAGCTTTGACTTCTATACAACCAGAGGAGTCGCCCCCTGGTGGTCAGGAAAGAGAATGCAGCTTTAACACATGAAGCTTTGACTTCTATACAACCAGAGGAGTCGCCCCCTGGTGGTCAGGAGAGAGAATGCAGCTTTAACACATGAAGCTTTGACTTCTATATAACCAGAGGAGTCGCCCCCTGGTGGTCAGGAAAGAGAATGCAGCTTTAACACATGAAGCTTTGACTTCTATACAACCAGAGGAGTCGCCCCCTGGTGGTCAGGAGAGAGAATGTAGCTTTAACACATGAAGCTTTGACTTCTATACAACCAGAGGAGTCGCCCCCTGGTGGTCAGGAGAGAGAATGCAGCTTTAACACATGAAGCTTTGACTTCTATACAACCAGAGGAGTCCCCCTGGTGGTCAGGAAGGCTTTAACACATGACGCTTTGACTTCTATACAACCAGAGGAGTCGCCCCCTGGTGGTCAGGAGAGAGAATGCAGCTTTAACACATGAAGCTTTGACTTCTATGCAACCAGAGGAGTCGCCCCCTGGTGGTCAGGAGAGAGAATGCAGCTTTAACACATGAAGCTTTGACTTCTATACAACCAGAGGAGTCGCCCCCTGGTGGTCAGGAGAGAGAATGCAGCTTTAACACATGAAGCTTTGACTTCTATACAACCAGAGTCGCCGCCCCCTGGTGGTCAGGAGAGAGAATGCAGCTTTAACACATGAAGCTTTGACTTCTATACAACCAGAGGAGTCGCCCCCTGGTGGTCAGGAGAGATAATGCAAGTTTGAAGACACTTCCACATTGGCTTCACTCTGCAGAACCGGAGGTTACCTCCTGGCTTAAACTTAATAAGCACGGGCGACTGAAGCTCAGTGGTAGATCCTTCAATCAGAGGATCGGTGGTTCGATCCCCAGCTCCACCAGTCCATGTCAATGTGTCCTTGGGCAAGACACTTAAGCCCGAATTGCTCCCGTAACTGTGCCTACGGTGTTAGTTAGAATCCTGATGGGCACCTTGCATGGTCGTCCCAGTCATCAGTGTATGATGAATTGTAAGTCGCTTTCATTTTTAAACGTAATGTAATGTAATAATATAGTATATATGTTATCAGGGCTTTGTGATATGGAATTTAGCTCAGCATTTAAGTCCAGTGTGGAGGATTCAGACATATCTGTCCGTGGGGTTGCAGATTGCAACCAACAGAATACTTTACCGCAATTTCACAAGCGAGAGAACCGCAGGTGGCCTGCAAGTAACGAAAAAACCTGAAAGGCCCCCTTCTAGAGTCAGCGCTTGGTTTGTCCATTCTGGGCTACTGTAGAAACATGAGAGCGAGGAGCCGCTCCCTATGTAGGTACGAAGGGCTCACTCTAAGCAAACGGAAAAAAACGACCCGTAGTCTCAGGTGATCACACACTATTGAAATCCTAGTTATGAATGTTATTCTGCTAATATATCCCCCTAAATCCTAAACACTGGTCCTTTAACGCCGAGGTGTTGTACAAAAACCATGTGGGTCCAGAGAGAGAGAGAGAGAGAGAGAGAGAAGAGACAGAGATCATGTCTCCTTTGTCTGCTAACAAACCTACTCTGACAGCTCTGAAATCACAACGGCTCACTGGCTCGCACGCTGCAGGAGGATACGCTCGGGCCTTCTTTCTTGCATTACACTACAGCACACCAGATTCCACGGTTGTGATTTAACATAAAATCACGCGTGGCGGGAAAATTTAAAGACGTTGCACTCGGTTCAACGAGACTGTGCTCGGAAGAGCGCCGCTCTCCTGCAGGGAAACGAGACTCTGACGGCCGCGTACCGTCTATCACCTTCTCCTTGTGTGTGTGTGTGTGTGTGTGTGTGTGTGTGTGTGTGTGTGTGTGTGTGTGTGTGTGTGTGTGTGTGTGTGTGTGTGTGTGTGTGTGTGTGTGTGTGTGTGTGTGTGTGTGGAACCTGACCGCGCAGTTTCCTTCCTCTGTGGCCACGACGGTGCGACGCGGGCGAAGCCGCCCGAGGGCCGGCGGCGTGCGTACGTCCACCACTGTGACGTGTTCATGAAGGCGAGGTGACAGAACACTCCCACTGAACGCACCGAGCCACCAGGCATCTACAGTTCCTCCCGTTAAGGTCTGCTGGAAGCTTTGTCTGCTGCTTTTGTTGTTATTATGATGTTTGATTATTGATTGTTATTTAGTAATCAGTGCTTGTTAGTAGAGGGGGGGAAAAAGTTTAAATACAGCGTAGTATAGTGAAATGTTGTGTGACAATATTGTATCGATACACGGATCAATCTTTTATTATAGAAACTATTTATATTGCAAATACAAGTTAAGCCTTTTGGTAACAATGGCTTTTGTAGTTTTTTTTTCTTTTCTAGTGCGGTCATGGGTAAAGTCAGCAGGGGCGACAGGAAGTTGGTTTAAAACCAAGACGGAGGGTCAGTCGGCCGCTCTGCGTGACAGACAAAAAACACTTTGCTGCAATAAAAATGATTGTAGTGAAATGAACCGAGTTAATACTTCCTCCTAATAGATAAAACACATGTTGACAAACTGCATAACTTACAGTTGAAAAAAAGGTAATAAATCACAAAATATGTTATCGCGATACTCGATAAATAAATGGCGATAATACGGTATCGGGATGCTATCGGGGGGAGGGGGGGGCTCTGGTGATTCCCACCGCTACTTGTTAGCCTCACATGTTAAAGCACCACATTGATTTAAGATGTTAAGCATCACCATGGAGTCCAATCCTCAGCTACTTTGCTCACAGCCAGTGGAGATCCATTGACATGTTGTATTTAGTTGTATTTAGTTGTATTTAGTTGTATCACACACACCCGGCTGTGCTACTGACTTCCTGTGCTTTCCAGGATCCTGATTAAAAGAAAAGTGTGTTTCGTGCTCTCTGTGGGTTACGAACCGAGCGACTGTGAGCGTGTAGGTTTTTCCTCGAGAAGATGAACGCCGCTGATTGGTTAGAGATACAGAAAAACAAAGCTGGCCTAACACTGATGACGGATTGCAAAAAGACAACGTGAGGCCGAAACGTCCATCTGGGGTCAGATAGCCATCTTTTTAGGTACTTGGCGTAAAAGAAAGTGATCGGAGAACCTCCGCTGCGTCTTCACCGGAAGCGACGGCCGAGCTGGTGGCAAACAACTCAGTGCTTCTGTTTGCTACATGTTCAGCTTCTCTTAACTTCCTCCTGTGATGTCACCATCCGTACCTCAGCAGGCTGCAGAGCCAGGTCCCACTCCCCATCATGGGAGCCTGTCAGCGTCCAGAACTGGAGCCTCCAGGGCCCCATGGAGTGGCCCCTCTTTGCCCTGCTGGTAATCTGATAATATATGATAAAAGGCCCACTGCTTTATGAGTTTCTCTTCCTCTGGTCTTCTGATGCAGACCTTCCAGTGGGGCCTCTTTTCCCCTGAATGCCTCCCTAGTATTGGTGTCATACGGTGGCACAGAGAAGCCCTTTCCTCTGCCATTTGGACTCGCTGTTCATCTCTGACGTTTGAAGTACCACAGCTGACACTGTTTCTTCTCCTTTGGCTGCACAGGAAGTACTGTCTATTTTTGTAGGCACCTTTAAAATCATTATGCAGTGACGGCTGGGGTCATAACCGTGACCTGCATGGTGGTGGAGCAGCAGCAGCAGTGCGGCCATGCCTGTCATCGCACTGGCTTGTTGTGATAAAGCCCCGGCCTGCTGCCACTTCGAGTGTGCAACTGGCGGAAGTGAGCACCGCAGCAGCAGCAGCAGCAGCAGCAGCAGCACCCCCCCCTACCCCCCTTCCCCCACCCCCGCGCCGTGCACCACAGCTGAAAGCAGGAGGTTGGGCTCGGATTAGCAGCCGTGGCGGCGGCGGCCTTCCCGTCTCTCCTCCCTCTGCCCCATCCTTCCACTCCGCCTCCCTCTCCCTTTCTCTTTTTTGTCTCCCCCCGTCTCATTCCTTCCATACCAGACATAACTTCTGGCCAGCTGAGTTAGCCCCCAGCCTCTCGCTGTACCTCTCCGTTAAAAGAACAGCCAGAGTCAGCATTCAGTTGTATAACACATAATTAGAACAAGTTGTGGAAACATAGCCCCCCCCTCTCTGTTTCTCTCACCACAACTGTGTGCGTGTGCGTGTGCGCGTGTGTGCGCGTGTGTGTGTGTGTGTTTTTGTAGCACGAATGTGGCTAAGCAGCCTACATGTATGTCATGTGTGTTTTGTACCTTATCTCACACTTGGACAAATGATAAAAGGTAAGACCCTCTGAACCCGTTAAACACGGCCAGAAACTGTAAAAAACAACAACGTTATCGTCGGATTTTCATCTCTCCGACGGTCCTCAAACACATCGTGTGTGACGGACGCTTCCGTCAGGAAAGACAGGAAAGGAAATTGGGACGTTTCACCCCAAATAAATGACTTGCTCTCAGGAGATCCTGTCACAAACATTACATTCTGCACTGGGAAGCCATGATTGGCTCCCAATTTTCCCAAGCTTTTTTTTTTTTTATGATTTGCGGCATTGTAACTGCGTTCTACTGCACAAAAGACACGGTTGAGTTCCTCTCTACTTCTAGCCGTGATTGTGCCGTTTCCACAGAAGTGCTGGACTCGTAGACTGCAGTGAAGAACGAGGCCACAGAGAGGTCACATGACGGGAGCAAGAAACGCCACACAACTTCCTGGCGTTCAAGGGGTTAAAAGAAGGTCCGAAATAAACAGTGAGCACACAAAGACGTGAATAAGCAGACACATTATGCTGTCCAATTTATGAAGCTGAGGATACACACATTTTTGAATTATAAATTATCTTCATTCAGTAAATAAAATAAAATATGACCAAATGAGCTTGTCGAAACAGAGGGAGGTAGAACTGAAGGCCGTCTCTAATAAAGCCTGGCACCTTCAGCTGAGCTAAATAAAGTCCTCGGACACTATTTAAGGATTTTGATACGTTTTAATCCAATAAATGATGGTTGAATTCCATTTAGCTGCCTGTATTGTTCCGGCTGGATCAGAGTCACGTTGTCATGGTTTCCTGGGTCACTTGCTACAACAAAACCCTCCTTAAAGGTACAGTGTGTAGCGTTTAGGGCAGGGGAGCCCACACTTTTTCGGCTTGCGAGCTACTTTTAAAATGACCAAGTCAAAATGATCTACCTACATTAAAAATGCTGAATATCTATTTATTTATATATATACTGAGTATACTTTAGATTTACAATATATGTTGGCGTACCTTGCATAACTGCATGAACCCTTATGGCACAATACGATTCCGTACATTTTTGGTCATTACCGTACTCTGATGCACTGAATGGAATCAGCCAGGGTTGCATAGTCCGGACAGTAGCTGCTGGGCCTCAAGCAGACTTCCAAATCATCATCAGTCATGGTGGAACGGTATTTGGACTTAATGTTCTTCATGTGGGAAAAAGCTAAATAATAAGAAAATAATGCAGTCAAGAAGGCAGCACATTTCCTCATGTTTGGGTACTTTTCCTCCGTGAGTAAGTTCCACAACTGTCCATGAGCCCTGACCTTCAGCTGAACATCAGCCTGTATGTCAACATCTCGTCCTCCACTCCAGAGCAGCTCAGGGGGAACAGCGTGGCAATGTTTGATGCGAGTGAATCAACCTCAATATCTTCCCCAAATGGGTAGCGCATAAATGTAGCGCCTGACTCGAGTAAAGCGTTTGTCAAACGCTGACCGACACTTGTCTGCTCTGTGTAGCGCACACTGTCCAGTTGATCACGCCTTCCGGTGCGTCTGCAGCTCTGACGCCAGCTTTTAGAAGTTCCCCAAATCACGGCGCTGCAGCTTTGAGGGCCGATGTTGCATTTGTGGTTTGAAAGCATCAACTGAGCTGATCATATTGACCACGCTTTTGTCTTTTCCTTGCAGCTCTAAATTAAGCTCATTCAACATGTTGGTCAGATCGGTTAAAGATGCCAAGTCTAGCAGCCCCTGATCCTGTTTAAGGACCAGGAGAAAGTCCTTTATCTCTGGACTCAGCTCCAAATCTCTGCAGGAACTCCCTTCTATCTCACATCAGTGTGTAGCAAGAACTCAGAGTGCTCGCAGTCAGCCTTCTCCAGATGCTAATTCTTTTTTTAATGGCATGCGATCTACCCACACTACCTTTGCGATCGACTGGTCGACATATTTGGCACCCCTGGTTTAGGGGGATCTACTGGCATGAAGGATGGAGTATGATTTTATTAAGAATCGGGCCGCATTACAGAAACTTCCCAAGTCTGAAAACCTGCTTCACCTCACATGTTTCCTAACTGCTTTTAGGGAACACTTTATAGAACCGGCCTAATTTAGGAATCCGAAGGTAGGATGGCATCTGTCCTAAATTTTTAATAACTGCCAAAAAATTGCAGCAGCGTCAATGAAGAAAATTATATCATGTTGTTCCCCGTGAACAACGTGAACACCGACGAATATAATTCTGAAATACGACTCGAAGCCTTTAAATCTCCTGGACCATGTGTCTTTGTTTTGACTTTATTTAGGTACTGCTAAATTAACGCACCTTCCTTGGCGTCGTCATCGCGGGCGCGCACGTTTTGGTTGCCCGGTGACCCCACAAGCCCCGTTAGACAAAACCACGGAAGCGGTGGTGCCGATGTTTTCCACACATTTTCAGAACAGCTCCTCCTCCTCCTCCTCCTCCTCCTCCTCCTCCTCCTCCTCCTCCTCAGGTCATGTCATGTCTCTTCAGGCTATCTCGAGCTGCTGTCCATCAGCACAGGCGATGGACACTGCCATCTTAAGTGGCCTCAGCCTGTTATCATGACAGATGCCAGCACGCATCATAGCAGTTATACATTCAGTTATACATTCAGTTACACACACACACACACACACACACACACACACACACACACACACACACACACACACACACACACACACACACACAGAGTTCAGAAGGCCTGTGGTCTGTGTCCATGTGTGGTAATGACTCCAGCAGCTTCCTGTAACGGGGCAGAGTTTAGTTGGTTTAAGTTGGTGCCTTTTATTTTGGAGCAGTTTGGACTAATGACCTATTTATATACCATCCAGGCCCAGATTGCATCTGAAGTGTCTCTGTGCAAATGTTTCTCTGCACCGCCACTTGTAGACAGCTGAAAGGATGGAGGCTGTGGAGCAGTAACCTCCGTGTGCATAGTGCCGTCTGCTCGTCTCAAAACACCAGGACTACCTGCGCTTCTTTGTTCTTAGCTCAGGTTTCAAGATGGAGCCCGAGCCTCGCCGGTGTTTAGGCCTGTGCCGCTACACGCGCTTGAGAGTAAATGTCACAAATTACGTTGCATAGAAGCTGCTAATAAAAACACATCAGACTTGAATATATTCAAAGGTGAGTTGAGGATGAGGATCGAATTTGAACCTGTTCCCATCTCCTCTTTCGAGGCGGTCAACTAACGGTAGGGGATAGTAAGCAACCACCCCAACTGCTACGTTCACGTTTTATATTTATTTATTTTTATTCTTTGCAATGGAAGTGCCACGTATTTAAGGTGGGTCTATTCTACACAATTTTTTTATTATTTTTTTCTGGTTGAATTATCATGGCAGGGGTTAGTCCTTCACCGCGACAGCCTTACTCCTCTTTCTTTTGTGTCGCTTCTCCCATTTTTCTCACTTTCTCAATGCGGCTGAAAGGTCAGGAAAGAAATCATGGAGGTGTTTTAGCACAGGACAGAATTCCTGGTACTTCACAACCTCTGGAAATGTTTTACAAAACGTGCTGCGTCCTCGTGTCCTCGTGTCCTCGTGTCCGGACCATTGAAGTGGTTTGCGGCCAGGCGGAAACCTCCGGTTCTGCAGAGTGAAGCTGAGGCGGAAGTGTCTTCAAACCTGCATTCTCTCTACTGACCATCAGGGGGCGACTCCTCCGGTTGTAAAAAGAAGTCAGATTGTATAGAAGTCTATGAGAAAATGACTCTACTTCTCTCTTGATTTATTCCCTCAGTAAACATTGTAAACATGAGTTTATGTCTCAATCTCTAGTTTCAAGTCTTCTTCAATACAGCATGATGTTCATTTAGTAAATTATGGTCCATTTAGAGTCAAACAGACCATAAAGCAGGGGATGCTTTAGGGCGGGGCTACAAGGTGATTGACAGGTCACTGCCACTACCAGAGACATATACAGTATTTCTACGTCACTCCTCCACATTTCAAATATGGTCACTTCTTGGTTGTGGAAAAAACAATATGGCCGACGGCCGTAATCCAAGATGCCGACGGCGAACTCACCGAACGTAAGGCTTGAAAACATCAGTCCACAAACCAACGGGTGACATCACCACGATGAAGTCCACTTTTTATACACAGTCATTGTTTGTGAGTCTCATAAAACTCACGTCTCCTCTACCGCTTCAGCATCTGACAGCTCTCGTTTGAAACCGCTCCTTCCTGAAATTAGACCAGATGGGATTTCTAAAGACGATCACTGCCAGCTCTGGACATAGAGGCAGAAAGGATAAACCCTTTTGTGCCGTCTACCGTATGTGTCCGTGGAAAAGTCACAGCATGTGATTTGCATCACGTTCATCCTCATCAAAAGAATTCAGTGTTTTTTTTGACAGCATGTGAAGGGGGCCTCTGTGAGCCATTCTGTGTTGACTCACTATAAGTGGGCTCTGGAAGCCGATTGACCCCAAATGAACCCCCTGCTGAGGGATGAGGCGGCCGGGTGGGCTACGTAGCAGGATTAACTGCAGACAGACAGAAGGACAAGATCCGACGCTGTGAACTTTAAGTCATCTTAATGCCTTCGGAGACTGAACATGCAGTCGTAGGGTTCCCTCCACACGCTGCATTGTGCTGCTGCATTGTGCTGCTGCATTGTGCTGCTGCATTGTGCTGCTGCATTGTGCTGCTGCATTGTGCTGCTGCATTGTGCTGCTGCATTGTGCTGCTGCATTGTGCTGCCCGTCTGACAGGAAGTCCACACAGTGAGCTCAGTGGAAGGTATCTGCCCCCCCGCCAGCTGACCGACTCCTTTGTGGAGCGGTTTGCTGAGCGTTGTCGGCTTCCTCCCCACCTGTCGCCTCCTCCTCCCCTGTCGCCTCCTCCCCCCCTGTCGCCTCATCCGCCCCTGTCGCCTCCTCACCCCCTGTCGCCTCCTCACCCCCTGTCGGCTCCTCCCCCCCTGTCGGCTCCTCCCCCCCTGTCGCATCCTCCTCCCCTGTCGGCTCCTCCCCTGTCACCTCCTCCCCCCTGTCGCCTCCTCCCCCACTGTCGCTTCCTCCCCCCCTGTCGCCTCCTCCCCCCCTGTCGCTTCCTCCTCCTCCCCTGTCGCCTCCTCCCCCCCTGTCGGCTCCTCCCCTGTCGCCTCCTCCCCCTGTCGCCTCCTCCTCCCCTGTCGCCTCCTCCGCACCTGTCGCCTCCTCCCCCCCTGTTGCCTCCTCCTCCCCTGTCGGCTCCTCCCCTGTCGCCTCCTCCCACCCTGCCGCCTCCTCCCCCCCTGTCAACCTCCTCCCCCCCGTCGCATCCTACTCCCCTGTCGGCTCCCCTCACCTCCTCCTCCCCTGTCGCCTCCTCCCCCCCTGTCGGCTCCTCCCCTGTCGCCTCCTCCCCCCCTGTCGCTTCCTCCCCCCCTGTCGCCTCCTCCCCCCCTGTCGCTTCCTCCTCCTCCCCTGTCGCCTCCTCCCCCCCTGTCGGCTCCTCCCCTGTCGCCTCCTCCCCCACTGTCGCTTCCTCCCCCCCTGTCGCCTCCTCCCCCCTGTCGCTTCCTCCTCCCCCCCTGTCGTTTCCTCCTCCCCCCCTGTCACCTCCTCCTCCCCTGTTGCACCCCCCCCCCTCTCGCCTCCACCCCCCTGTCGGTTCCTCCCCTGTCGCCTCCTCCCCCCCTGTCGCATCCTCCTCCCCTGTCGCCTCCTCCGCCCCTGTCGCCTCCTCCCCTCCTGTCGCCTCCTCCTCCCCTGTTGGCTCCTCCCCTGTCGCCTCCTCCCACCCTGTCGCCTCCTCCTCCCCTGTCGCCTCCTCCTCCCCTGTTGCCTCCTCCCCACTGTCGGCTCCTCCCCTGTCGCCTCCTCCTCCCCTGTCGGCTCCTCCCCTGTCGCCTCCTCCCCCTGTCAACCTCCTCCCCCCTGTCGCCTCTTCCCCCTGTCAACCTCCTCCCCCTGTCAACCTCCTCCCCTGTTGCTTCCTCCCCCTGTCGGCTCCCCCTGTCGCTTCCTCCTCCCTGTCGCATCCTCCCCCTGTCGCCTCCTCCCCCCTGTTGCCCCCCTGTCGGCTCCCCCCGTGTCTCCTCCCCCCCTGTCGCCTCCTCCCCCCCTGTCGCCTCCTCCTCCCCTGTTGCCTCCTCCCCCCCTGTCGGCTCCCCCCCTGTCGCCTCCTCCCCCCCTGTCGCCTCCTCCTCCCCTGTTGCCTCCTCCTCCCCTGTCGGCCCCCAAAGAGACCTCTGGTCTGTGTGAGACGCTTCACCTGCACCACAGAGTCACATTTCAGAGATCTAAATTTGGTCCAACGCGTGTGCTGGTTGTTGTTTTGTGGGTGCAGGTGGGTGTCGTGCATCACAGGTCACGGGTCATAACCCCCCCTAGAAAACCCTGAAGTTTCTGAGTAGGTCACGGCTGTTATAACATGCAAAGTGACAACGGCTCTCTCGCTGTATTCGACTCACAGCTTTTTAACTACACCACGTAGACTCATGCCAACAGGCATCTGTCTGTCCGCCTGTGTGTTGGGCTGCCTCTATCAGATGCCCTGTGTGTGTGTGTGTGTGTGTGTGCGTGCGTGCGTGCGTGCGTGCGTGCGTGCGTGCGTGCGTGCGTGCGTGCGTGCGTGTGTGTGTGCGCGCGCGCGCGCTGTGAGGAAGGCTTGTTGTCTCCTGTCGAGTGTGTGAAGGGGACTTGTAAGGCTCCTCTGTTTCCCCCCGACTTCCTGTTTCCTGTCCATGAATGGGCCGACCACATCAGTACATGTGTAGAGGAGTTGGGTGGTGACCCCTCCACCCCAAACCCCTCCCCCGGCTCGTCTTAGTGACACGTCTGTAATTAACACCAGTGCTTTGAACACTCGCCGCTGACTTTCATGCACGCGATGCGATGCCGCGTCTTGGAGCTTGGACTGAAGAATGACTCGGCATCTTCAGCTCACACTCCTCAGCCGGTCGCTCCAGGACCGCTGCACCATTTACAACTATATGACCTCCGCTGTCGCAGTGCAGCTGTCGGCTCATATTATGTATACTAGTAGCTGCTGCTGTATAAAGCACTTATAAAGTGGAAGAAAAAAAACGGTTTTATAATCCCCGCAGACGTGTCACATGTAACATGTGACATGCTGACATGTGACATGCTGACATGTGACATGTGACATGCTGACATGCTGACATGCTGACATGTGACATGCTGACATGTGACATCTGACATGTGACATGCTGACATGTGACATGTGACATGTGACATGTGACATGCTGACATGTGACATGTGACATGTGACATGCTGACATCTGACATGTGACATCTGACATGTGACATCTGACATGCTGACATGTGACATCTGACATGTGACATGCTGACATGTGACATCTGACATGTGACATCTGACATGTGACATCTGACATGTGACATCTGACATGTGACATCTGACATGTGACATGTGACATGCTGACATGTGACATGCTGACATGTGACATCTGACATGTGACATGTGACATGCTGACATCTGACATGTGACATGCTGACATGTGACATCTGACATGTGACATGTGACATGCTGACATGTGACATGCTGACATGCTGACATGTGACATGCTGACATGACATGTGACATGCTGACATGTGACATGCTGACATGCTGACATGTGACATGCTGACATGTGACATGCTGACATGCTGACATGTGACATGCTGACATGTGACATGTGACATGCTGACATGCTGACATGCTGACATGTGACATGCTGACATGTGACATGCTGACATGTGACATCTGACATGCTGACATGTGACATGCTGACATGTGACATGCTGACATGTGACATCTGACATGCTGACATGTGACATGTGACATGTGACATGCTGGGACACTTGAACAGTTGCGTTGTTAATGCTGGGAGGAGGAGGGCCTGTCTGAGATTCACCATGGAGAGAAAGAAACCAAGTGAATCCTTATTACAAACATCCTGACTTTCCCAGGTTGAAATATGATATTCTAATCCTGTGCATATTACCTTAATCATTAAGACATTAAGAGGCAATAAACACGTTGACAGTAAGACAAATCAAAGACACTCAAAATATACAGAAGACACTGGAAAGAGAGACGGACATGGAGACAACGAGGGTGTTGCCTTTGGGTACAGGCCTGAACAAAAGAAAAAGAACCGTTGAGTTTTACAGCTCCTTGATGCTTCAAATCCCAGTTTGATGCACAAACCACAACATCAGTCCACTAATCTTTTGGTTTCCAATAATCGGACGCTGTGGCCATAAAAAAGAAAAAGCCTAATTGCTTCGTGTTTTTTTTAATAGAGCATGGGAAGAATAAAATGAACACCTGTGATGGTGCGTGGGAACTTGAAGTGTGTTGTGTGCTCAGCACACCTTGAAGGGTTTGGTTCTGACGCACCAGTAGAACGAGTCCACATGTTACATGAACGCCATCCAACCTGTCCAACAGGCTCCTGCCCATGGTCTCCAGCATGTTGTGTTTTTATGGAAAGAGGAGTGTCTGTATGAATCTGAGCACTGACTGTTGCCGCGGCAGTTGCAAAGAGTTGCTTGTGTTTTCAGCACGGTGGCCCTGAGAGCTCAATACTGCGGCAAATCTAAATTCACAGGAATTACAATTCAAAACCTTTTTTGTAAACCTTTTTAAATGCAACCACAAATTGGTCAAGACCTACACAGGAATTACAATTCCATAGTATGACGTATATATGTATGAAGGGCTGTGCAATTAATCAATATATATATGTATATATACACTATATCGTCTTAGATTTAGAATATCGTAGTAGGGCATAAGTGTTGTCTTTTCCTGGTTTTAAAGAATACATTATAATGAAATATATTTTCTGAACTTACTATTATTTGGATTTACCCACCTAATAATTATATCCACATTACTGATGATTATCACAAATGTCCTTGTGTAAATCAACCCTACAATATCACAATGTCAATATCGAGGTATTTAGTAAAAAAGTAAACATTGTTATATTTTACGATGTATATCTCCATATCGTCCAGCCCTATGTGGACATATAGGATTAAATTGAATAGATTGTCAGTCATTGTCAGTATCGGCCCGATAGCGGGTATCAGTATAAAAAGAATTTTCATCTTCATTAATTGTGCATTTAGAAAAAAAGAATGTTGCAAAGAGAGAAAACACAAACGTACAGACAGTTTTTTCTGTATTTAGTTGTTTTGGTTTTCATATTCTGATTGCATTGTTCAGATATCATTGCCTATTACTTGTGAGTGATCAGCTTCCCTTTGCATCCGGTTGTTTTTTTACACGCTTGGTTTTCTGCTTAATGCTTCGTAGGATGTTGTTGTTGTTGCAGTGTATTGACCCTTCAGGGCCACAGTAGAATTGCCCTGTGAGTAAAAAGTCAATACAATTGTGTCGGAGGTCCCCTCTTTCTCGTATGTTTTCTTGCTCCAGCAATAAAGCATAAATGCATAAATGCTCACACCTCTGCCCCCCCCCCCCCTCTTGTGTTTGTTTCTTCTAGAGTCCATCGCCATGAAACTGAATCCCCAACAAGCTCCACTCTATGTGAGTATCTGTCATCATCACACTGTGTGTGTGTGTGTGTGTGTGTGTGTGTGTGTGTGTGTGTGTGTGTGTGTGTGTGTGTGTGTGTGTGTGTGTGTGTGTGTGTGTGTTGCATTTACAGTTGTTGTTGTGTTGTCGGATTGGAGTCACGGGTCGGATCAGCGCAAAAGAAAAAAGGGAGCAGATATAACTTTTAGAGATGTCTAGTTACTAGTTGCCGATCATTGATGATCCATGTTGGCAGATACAGCTCATAATTCATCTCTAATATCTATCTATGGATGTTGTTGTGAAAACAGCTCCTTCAAACAACTGGATTTATATAAGTTTCTCACCGACACTACATTTGACGAGATCACACTTGAACACATCATGATAACGTTTTAACGATGCTCATTGTCACTGAGCAGAGAGCCTGAATGCATCATAATGTAACTGAAGGGAGCCTTCCTTCGTTGGCCGTTAGTGGTAGAAATCAGCGACTAGAAAAGAATAAATTATGTTATATTTTGCTGAATTTTGGCGGATTACAATCGTTAGTAAAACTTAATTTCAAACTGTGATGGTAAACGTTAAACTGTGAAATTAATCTGCGGTTCACACGCGTGCTGAAACGTGAGGGGAAACGTTACACCACTAATGAATAACCATAATGGCTCTTTCTCATTTCCCAATTATCTTTCTTTTTCTTTTCTTTTTACCTCATTGATTCCTTTCCTCGCCTCCTAGCCTGACGTCTTAGTCCCGCCCACGGGAGAGGCATTTTCTCGCAGCGTCATTTTTAAATATCAGTGGAATATGGAGTCATCCGTCCATTGTTTAGTTATACAGCTGTATTTATATTTATGGTCTCTGTCAGAAGAGCAGAACAGTGTTCACAACGGCTTATATATATGTATATATATATATATTACTATTTAATTAATAGTATATATATATATACTATTAATTAAATTCACAACGTGGAACAATGTGACAAGAATGATCGAATGTATATTTATATAAATATATATATATAGGCCTATATATCACAATAAATAGTAACATATGATTGAGTGATATATAAAAGACTGTCCTGTCTTTCTATATAACAACATGAAATAGAGCAAATTAGTGCTGAATGCGGTTTGAACAGAGTGCTACACAAACTGTTGGCCTATCTGACCGATCGAATCATGTTACAAACATCCAGCTTGTGAAAACAAAAAGAACAGATCCATTTGTACATTTGGTTTGAGATTATTCCAGATGCATTTGGTTTGAGATTATTCCAGATGCATTTGGTTTGAGATTATTCCAGATGCATTTGGTTTGAGATTATTCCAGATATATTTGGTTTGAGATTATTCCAGATGCATTTGGTTTGAGATTATTCCAGATGCATTTGGTTTGAGATTATTCCAGATATATTTGGTTTGAGATTATTCCAGACACATTTGGTTTGAGATTATTCCAGATGCATTTTGTTTGAGATTATTCCAGATACATTTGGTTTGAGATTATTCCAGATACATTTGGTTTGAGATTATTCCAGATGCATTTGGTTTGAGATTATTCCAGATGCATTTGGTTTGAGATTATTCCAGATACATTTGGTTTGAGATTATTCCAGATACATTTGGTTTGAGATTATTCCAGACACATTTGGTTTGAGATTATTCCAGATATATTTGGTTTGAGATTATTCCAGACACATTTGGTTTGAGATTATTCCAGATGCATTTTGTTTGAGATTATTCCAGATGCATTTGGTTTGAGATTATTCCAGATACATTTGGTTTGAGATTATTCCAGATGCATTTGGTTTGAGATTATTCCAGATACATTTGGTTTGAGATTATTCCAGATACATTTGGTTTGAGATTATTCCAGATGCATTTGGTTTGAGATTATTCCAGATGCATTTGGTTTGAGATTATTCCAGATATATTTGGTTTGAGATTATTCCAGACACATTTGGTTTGAGATTATTCCAGATGCATTTTGTTTGAGATTATTCCAGATACATTTGGTTTGAGATTATTCCAGATACATTTGGTTTGAGATTATTCCAGATACATTTGGTTTGAGATTATTCCAGATGCATTTGGTTTGAGATTATTCCAGATACATTTGGTTTGAGATTATTCCAGATACATTTGGTTTGAGATTATTCCAGACGCATTTTGTTTGAGATTATTCCAGACGCATTTGGTTTGAGATTATTCCAGATACATTTGGTTTGAGATTATTCCAGATGCATTTGGTTTGAGATTATTCCCTTCGCTTAGAGCGCCTTCCGCGAGCTTCCTCGATCCTTCGAGATGCATTTTTAATAATTTGGGGTGTCCTTGATGGACCTCCCCCTCTACCGGAGAACATCCAAGCGGAGCATTCAGGGAAGTGGAGAAGTTGTAGGGCGGAAAACGCTTATTTCTTAACAAATCAAACAAATGTTCTTATAAAGTTGGAGAACCGGCTCTTAACAGTCAGTCCTGCTTCTTGTGTAATGTAAGCATGCCATATACCAAATATGTCAGTCATGTGTCCTCATCTGGCCCCAGCAGAGCACCTGAGCTGAATAACAACACAAGTATGTTAGTTTAGCCCGAATGTTTCCATATTCATAAGCAGCCAAAGCATCTGTAACCGCTCACGCGGGAAACGTGACCCCTCCGCTGTCTGACAGGGTTGAAGAGCAGGTGTGTGTGTGTGTGTGTGTGTGTGTGTGTGTGTGTGTGTGTGTCTTTCTCTCTCTCTGTGAGAGTGTGTGAGAGTGATCTGAAACATTCCTGTGTGCTATTGTTAGCCTGTGTTCATGTGGGTGGGGCTGTTAACAGGCTTTTTAACTGCATGTTCAGCAGAAGTGTGTGTGTGTGTGTGTGTGTGTGTGTGTGTGTGTGTGTGTGTGTGTGTGTGTGTGTGTGTGTGTGTGTGTGTGTGTGTGTGTGTGTGTGTGTGTGTGTGTGCTGTGTCATGTTTCACAGAAGACACACAAGAGTGATATACAACGCATACTGTATACACTCTCCTCTATTCTGTTGTTGTTGTCGTTGGCAGCGACAGTCATGGATCTCAGGCGCCCTCCAACAATGCTCATTAAATATATATATTTAAAACAAATGAAAGAGGATCTAACTTTGTTGCAAATATTCGCAACGCTTTTTCACGTGAGTTTACTCGCCGGACTATTTGTAGTTATTTTGCTTTTTCGCACTAGACGTGCCACCGGCGAGGGGGCGTGGCTTATCTCTGTGGAAATAGTTCCTTTCTGCCATCCACCGTGGAAGAAATAACCACTAGTTCTGCTTTGTACATGTTGTGGAAGTCCCACAAACGTGGGAACATCAAACGCCCTCATGTCTCGGTTCATAATATTATTATATATGTATAATATATAATAATATTATCCGTAGCCGCTCACAGCTTCTCCAGGAGCTGCGTCTGGAGGACTTCTGCTTCCAGTCTATCAACTTCTCCTCCATAGTTTCTGATTCAGCAACGGCATGACGTCAGTGATGACGGGCGGAGCTTCTCAACGCTGATTGGCTTTCGCAACCCAGCGAATTATTCGATTCGCGCCGTCCGGTGAAATTTACATCCATTCGCGTCTGTGCATTGACTTTGTCTGTAA
>JACSYO010000185.1:17500-40000 GCA_016806645.1 Ophiodon elongatus | reverse complement strand
AAAATAAAAAACATACATAAACTATAGAGGAATAAGTAACCAGTGTAAAATAGAATAGCAATACGATTGAGATCAGTTTAGTTAAACAAGTGAACTAAAATAGAAAAAGTAAATACCAGTGCCGAATTGAAACTGAAATAGAAAATTGCAAGCTTTATGAGTGTTTATTCAGCTGTGTAGATGATTGATATTTATTGAAAGTTACTTTTCATATTTATGGGATGTTTTAACATACAGATAAAACCAGTAGTAATTTCCCTGTGTGTGTGTCTGTCTGTCTGTCTGTCTGTCTGTCTGTCTGTGTGTGTGTGTGTGTGTGTCTGTGTCTGTGTCTGTGTGTGTGTGTGTGTGTGTGTGTGTGTAGCCCATGATGTGTGTGAGCAGGTCTTGGTGACCCTGTGTTTGGCCCGGCCCGGTGGACCAGTCGACACACACTCACAGGAGACCTTCTGCTTCATTCAGGTAACGGCACAGTACATTCACTGCATTAAACTCTGTTTTTGTTTCTTCTCTTCATTGTTTGCAACATGCGTGCCTATTTGGACAGAGCTGACGCAAGTATTAAAACGGAAATGATTTATAAAAAAAAAAAGTCAGAAGCCGTTCATCTTTTGTGGTTGTCTTTGCTGGATGATAAGAGTTCCCTTTCTAGCCTGATTTACTATAATCTCACACTGATAGGAAACCCAGCGCGCGACATTCAGTGGCCTCTTTATTAGGTACACCTCTACACTTGTTCGACAATGCAAATGTGTAATCATTCAATGGTGTGGCAGCAACTCAATGCGTAGGAGCGCATGCAAGACGTGGTGAAAAAAGGTTCAGTTGTTGTTCCAAAACATCAGAATGTGATCCACGCGACTCGGACTGTGGAACAATCGAGTGTCTCGCAAACAGCTGATCTCCTGGTTTTCACCGGTCACGAGTTGCAAAGAAACAAACCATCTAGTGAGCGACAGCAGAAGACTCCAGCGGGTTCCACTAATGTCAGCTAAGAACAGGACCTGAGGCTAGGGCTAGGTTTAGGGTAGGGTTAGGGCTAGGGCTAGGGTTAGGCTCACCCAAAGGGTTAGGGCTAGGGTTAGGCTCACCCAAGGGGTTAGGGCTAGGGTTAGGCTCATCCAAAGGGTTAGGGTAGGGTTAGGGCTAGGGTTAGGCTCACCCAAAGGGGTAGGGTAGGGTTAGGGCTAGGGATAGACTCACCCAAAGGGTTAAGGTTAGGGCTAGGGTTAGGGCTAGGGTTAGACTCACCCAAAGGGTTAAGGTTAGGGCTAGGGTTAGACTCATCCAAAGGGTTAAGGTTAGGGCTAGGCTAGGGTTAAAGGGTTAAGGTTAGGGCTAGGTTAGGCTAGGGTTAGACTCACCCAAAGGGTTAAGGTTAGGGCTAGGGTTAGGGCTAGGGTTAGGCTCACCCAAAGGGTTAAGGTTAGGGCTAGGGTTAGGGCTAGGGTTAGACTCACCCAAAGGGTTAAGGTTAGGGCTAGGGTTAGGACTAGGGTTAGACTCATCCAAAGGGTTAAGGTTAGGGCTAGGGTTAGGGCTAGGGTTAGACTCACCCAAAGGGTTAAGGTTAGGGCTAGGGTTAGGGCTAGGGTTAGGGCTATGGTTAGGCTCACCCAAGGGGTTAGGGCTAGGGTTAGGCTAACCCAAAGGGGTAGGGTTAGGGTGGGGTTAGGCTCACCCAAGGGGTTAGGGCTAGGGTTAGGCTCACCCAAAGGGGTAGGGTTAGGGTAGGGTTAGGCTCACCCAAAGGGTTAGGGTTAGGGTTAGGGTAGGGTTAGGGTTAGGCTCACCCAAAGGGGTAGGGTTAGGGTAGGGTTAGGGTTAGGGTTAGGGTTAGGCTCACCCAAAGGGGTAGGGTTAGGGTAGGGTTAGGCTCACCCAAAGGGTTAGGGTAGGGTTAGGGTTAGGGTAGGGTTAGGGTTAGGGTTAGGGCTAGGCTCACCCAAACCGGGCGCTACAAAATGGGGAAACGTTGTCTGGTCAAACAAATCCTTGTTTCTGCCCCGTGAAGATTGTAGAGTTTGGTGTAAACCAAATGAGTCCGTGGATCCTTCCTGTCTCATGTCAGCAGGTCATGCTGCTGGTGTCATGGTATGTGACACTGTCATGCCAACATGGAGCAGAATCTCTGAGGAATGTTTCCAGCACCTTGTTGAAAACACAAAGCCAAGAATTCAGGCTGCTCCGGGGGGGAAATGAAATGTGGGTAAACTATTCTCATTACCCTGCATGGGAATGGTTTACCTAATAAAATGGCCACTATTGATGTTGACTTTAATACAATAAATGACAGCACAGAAATGCCAATTTGAGATATTACTGTCTGTGTTGTGTTTTTTATCAAAATAATCGGCTGATATATCAGATTCTTTTCTCATCCTCTCGTAAAACACATCTGTAACATTTCTCTGCCGCAAGCACAGAAAAACATCCCATTTTCCTCTTTTCCAGTAATTGGTTATAATGTTTTTACATTGACATCATGTTTAAGAATGGCGCGCAATGAAAAGATGATGAAACAATAAAATAAAAAAGTGAAAAACGTGTTGAGCCCTGAACTCAGCACATATACAGTCATCAGTTAAAGGGCTCCACACACTGGTCTGTCGGGGGTTAGGGTCCCTCAGAATAATGATGGCAGTATCGTGTGTGTGTGTGTGTGTGTGTGTGTGTGTGTGTGTGTGTGTGTGTGTGTGTAGGACTTGGCTCTCGACATGGCCAGCTTCCTGCTCGACAGCATTGCTCCACAGGATGCATTGCTATTGGACGATAAGCAGGTACGTTGGGAAAGACCTTGAGGGCTTTTTTTTTTTTATTATTCAAGGTCTACACACATTTTGTTCATGTTTTTCATGCTGCTTCATTCGTTATCTTAAGACACTTGTTTTGATATTGTCCACACTGGATTTAAGTGAAATACAAATGGCCGACCTGCCTTGGTTTTGTTTGCGTGTCAGATTCCGTTGAAAGAGTGCGAGAGGTTGGATCAGAGCCTGGCCCTGGCCCTGAAACACCTCAGCCTGCCTCACCAGAGGACCGGACCAGGCCCGGGCAGCACCGAGGCACACGGGGAAACGCACACCGAGGTCTCCACACCGCTGGACAGCTGCACCGGTGAGTTAGAACGGCCTTCTCTCCTGAAGCGTGACCCCTAAGCCTTCATTTCTGCTTCGCTGAGGGACCTACTTCAGGGTTTTGCACAGAATCCCGTAGTTACTGAAAAATTTTATTGCATTTGCTGCCTTGAAAACATTTTACAGCTGTAAAATTCAACAGATTCCACGTACACCGTTTGTGATACATGTTAGCGCCTAAAAGAAAACACGGCAGAACAGACAAGAAAAGCAAGTTGGTCAAAGGGGGAGAAGATCGTTAAGTGTATCCACCGGGTTCTCTTCCCTGGATGCCTTCATCTTCCTCATTCATCACCATGAACTCTGCCATGTTGTAGTTGAGATAGACAGAGAGGCACGTTAAGGTCTTTAGTCCAGCTGCTTCACTAACTTTAAGGACAAGACCAAGATCAGGAGAAAAAAACTTAAATACTTCATTGAAACCTTTAAGGAAACCATAAGGAGAAGACTTTAGGATAAATGTGTCCAAAAACAGTTTTAACCTCATATGAAAAATGGAATAAAAGAAAAGCATAATAGCTGCAAATTTGTATTAAGTATCAGAAATGTTTAAAGCTTTACCTACATTTCAAATCGACAGCTCAAATTCTGAAAAAATAAATAAAATCACAAGATCATAAACATGACATTCATGTAGGCACGGGAACTATTATGCTTTGAGTCGACAGATGTGATCACCACATCTGCCTTCCTCGGTCTGCGCCGCGCAGCTGTGAGACAGAGGCTAAGTCAAGTGTGCCGGGGACTACTTTTTATCCTTCATTATTTCCTTTTCCTTTTTTCATCACCCAGTCTGCAGACATTTTTTGAGAACAGTGGCTTTGATATTTCGTCACAGTTGAGCGTCTAGAGCTCTGCCTTTTGGTTTGCGGTGGATATCGGGACGTGTCCCAAATGCTACTCCTTGGCTAGAAGTGGAGATGCTTAGACACCAACAGCCTTTTTGTAGGCATGTGGACGATGTTCAGGGGGCTGTTGTAATGCGTCAACGATGACATCAGATAAACACTGATCAGCTGTCCTCGGTACTCCACAGGGCGGCCGAGGGAAACGGCTTCATCGGAGTCAGTCCGTGCTTCTGCCGATCTCCGTGGAGCTGCTGAACCTTTATGCTTTATGCTTTATGCTTTATGCTTTATGCATTATGCATTGTGCGATCAACAGAGGGAAAAGAACGCAAAGCCTTGTAGAATGTTGATCGGTCACACTGGGCTGATTTTGATGCAACCAACCTTTTTTTTCTCTCTGTCACTAATTGGTGTTTCAATATTTAATCAAATAAAAAATTTAAATAACGTAAAAATGATTGATTCAGAACCCCTGAGAAGCTATTCGTTTTTTAGGCTACAAGCTAATAACGGGACACTTTGGGCTTTGAATGCTGCGATGTCTTCGTGAAAAGAGTGTTGAGCAAACACAAACATATCATCAAATTTCAATTCAACTTCCTCCGAACACCCGGAGACAAGACTGGCTGGTACCCAAGTGTTGAATAACGACGAGCATCACGTCTCTCTCTCCGCCAGAGGTGTCCACCTTACTGCGCTCCATCTCACCAGTTGAGTCCACCCCTCAGCATTGTTTGCTCTTCTCTTCTCTCCCCACGCCCCTCCTTCCTCTGCAGCTCAGTGCCAGCAGCTCTCCAGCCTGCTGCACTTGGCAGCCAGCCACGGTCTGAGGACGGTGGCGGAGTTCCTCCTGCAGCAGCCAGGAGGCAGGGAGGCGCTGAGGAGGCCCAACGCTCGAGGCCTGACCGCAGCCCGCCTGGCAGAGAGCAGAGGACACGGGCAGCTGGCGGAGCTCTTCACACAGTGAGTACTTCGACACTACGAGCTAACAAACAGGAGCTGTTGAGTTTCTCGTTAAGAGTTTGATTCGACCAAATGTCATGAGAATGTGATGATGGCATTTGTTTTATTTTGGAAAAAGAGCCGTAAAGTGTGTTTTTGAACCTTTACAACCTGTCACTGAGCTCAAGTGAACAAGTGCAAAACAAAAATAAATAAATGAAAAGACCAAAAAATACTGTATATAAGAAGTGGACGTAGTCATGGTGACGTCACCCGTTGGTTTTTTTAACTGCCGCTTTGAAGCCTCGAGTTCAGCGATTTTGCCGTCGCTATCTTGGATTACGGCCGTCGCCATGTTGTTGTTTTTTTGCTACTAATGAACGGAAGTTATCATATTTGCAATGGCTCTGGTTGCTGCAGCGACCTGTCAATCACCTTGTAGCCCCGCCCTAAAGCATCCCCTGCTTTATGGTCTGTTTGACTCTAAATGGACCATAACTTACTAAATGAACATCATGCTGTATTGAAGAAGACTTGAAACTAGAGATTGAGACATAAACTCATGTTTACAATGTTTACTGAGGGAATAAATCAAGAGAGAAGTAGAGTCATTTTCTATAGACTTCTATACAACCAGAGGAGTCGCCCCCTGGTGGTCAGGAGAGAGAATGCAAGTTTTAAGACACTTGTGCATTTCTTCACTCGGTTGAACCGGAGGTTGCCTCCTGGTTGCAGAGCACCTCGTTCATCATACGCTACAGAGGGAGGACGCTCTATAGCATCTGATCAGATTTAAAGCAGTTTACAAATGGCCAATTTTTATGCAAAATATCACGAGAATTACAATGGATGGACACAATAATATGAACACCTGTACAACATAAGGCACTCCAGTTTGGCAGTCGTGACAACGTTTTGGTATTGTTTTGATCGAGCCCACCCAATCAAAAGTTAGGAGATTAAAAAGCTATACATTTCTGATTGGGGGTGCAGCCTACAGCCCGCCTCCAAAGTCTCCCACCGCTTATCCCATTGCCAGGGAATCAAACCTGGCAACCTTCGGGCTACGATTTAGCTTTTCTAACCTCCTTACCACCCACCACCCAAGTTGCAAGACTGTAATTCTCCACATTGATTTTCATCAAATCTTGGCTCACATTTGTTGTCATATTCTCTGAGTATCAACAGGAACCTTATATCATGCTGCAGGAAGGGCATCCTGTGCGCCGCAATCCTGTTTTTGCTGTGTCATGTTGTATGTAGCCATGTGTTTGAGCACTTGTAAGCTGCACTGTGGTGAAAAAAAAGTGTGTCATATATATCGTACCAGATTTGCACAGAACTGTAAAGTAGTTAAGTCTGTCAACAGTAGGGATTAGCCTCTTAATACCGAACTCTATGTAACTTAAAAGAAAAGGTAAAACTATTGTAAGACTATATACAATGGGACTATCAACGTGAGAATAACCCAAGAATGATCATAATAACCATAAAAAGCGTCCTTCTACAGTGCTAAATGAAAACCACCCTGTGGAACTGGAGACCACTAGGACCGATACGGAGCAATGGTTTCACTTTAGTTTCACTCAGAAGGCGTGTTTGATTCACGCTGTCGTCACTGACTGGCAGTCGGTGGAGATAACGCGCCAACAAACTTAGAAACAGAGAAGAAGAAGAAGAAGAAGAAGAAGATGGCTAATGTTTAACAGGCTAGAAAGATGAGCTGATGATACTTTTATTTAGTCATAGTCCTGTATCAAATGTCCTCGTTAGTTTTTATCATATTTAGTCAACCTCATCCTGTTTTTTTTCTATTCAAGTTTTAGTTGAATAAAAGTCATTTTAGTCTTATCTTAGTCAAAGAACACGTACATATTTTGGAATAGTTTTAGTCAATAAAGATTGACATTTTAGTCTTTTTTGGTGTCCAGATTATGTTGGAACATTTCAGTCAATCTAGTCCTCCTGACGAGGATGTACAGAGGCTCCACCGTCAGGACAAAATACAGCTGTACTCCCCTCCAACCCACACATGTATCTGCACAACACGTGTATGTGTGTGTGTGTGTGTGTGTGTGTGTGTTGAGGTGAGGTGTGTGTGTGTGTGGTGTTGTGTTGTGTGTTGTGTTGTGTTGTGTTGAGGTTTGTGTGTGTGTGTGTGTTGTGTTGTGTTGTGGTGTGTGTGTGTTGTGTTGAGGTGTGTGTGTGTGTGTGTGTGTGTGTGTTGTGTTGTGTTGAGGTGTGTGTGTGTGGTATTGTGTGGTGTGTGTGTGGTGTTGTGTTGAGGTGTGTTGTGTGGTGTTGTGTTGAGGTGAGGTGTGTGTGTGTGTGTTGTGTTGAGGTGTGTTGTGTTGTGTTGTGTGTGTGTGTGGTGTTGTGTTGAGGTGAGGTGTGTGTGGTGTTGTGTTGAGGTGTGTTGTGTTGTGTTGAGGTGTGTGGTGTTGTGTTGTGTGTGGTGTTGTGTTGTGTGTGGTGTTGTGTTGTGTGTGGTGTTGTGTTGTGTGTGGTGTGTGTGTGTGGTGTTGTGTTGTGTTGTGTGTGTGTGTGTGTGGTGTTGTGTTGTGTGTGTGTGTGGTGTTGTGTTGTGTTGTGTGTGTGTGTGGTGTTGAGTTGTGTGTGTGTGTGTGTGGTGTTGTGTTGTGTGTGTGTGTGGTGTTGAGGTGTGTTGTGTTGAGGTGTGTTGTGTTGTGTGTGGTGTTGTGTTGAGGTGTGTTGTGTGTGGTGTTGTGTTGTGTGTGGTGTTGTGTTGTGTGTGGTGTTGTGTTGTGTGTGGTGTTGTGTTGAGGTGTGGTGTTGTGTTGTGTGTGGTGTGTGTGTGTGGTGTTGAGGTGTGGTGTTGTGTGGTGTGTGTGGTGTGTGTGTGTGTGTGGTGTTGTGTTGTGTTGTGTGTGTGTGGTGTTGTGTTGTGTTGTGTGTGGTGTGTTGAGGTGTGTGTGTGTGTGTGTGTGTGTTGTGTTGTGTGTGTGTGTGTGTGTGTGTGTGTGCTGTGTTGTGTTGAGGTGTGTGTGTGTTGTGTTGTGTGTGTTGTGTTGTGTGTGTTGTGTTGAGGTGTGCGTGTGTTGTGTTGAGGTGTGTGTGTGTGTGTGTGTGTGTGTGTTGTGTTGAGGTGTGCGTGTGTTGTGTTGAGGTGTGTGTGTGTGTGTGTGTGTGCTGTGTTGAGGTGTGTGTGTGTTGTGTTGAGGTGTGTGTGTGTGCTGTGTTGTGTTGAGGTGTGTGTGTGTTGTGTGTGTGTGTGTGTGTGTGGTGTTGTGTTGTGTTGAGGTGTGTGTGTGTGTGTGTGTGTGTGCTGTGTTGTGTTGTGTTGAGGTGTGTGTGTGTTGTGTTGAGGTGTGTGTGTGTGTGTGTGTGCTGTGCTGTGTTGTGTTGTGTTGAGGTGTGTTGTGTTGAGGTGTGTGTGTGTGTGTGTGTGTGTGTGTGTGTGTGTGTTGTGTTGAGGTGTGTGTGTGTTGTGTTGAGGTGTGTGTGTGTGTGCTGTGTTGTGTTGTGTTGAGGTGTGTGTGTGTTGTGTTGAGTTGTGTGTGTGTGTGTGTGTGTGTGTGTTGTGTTGAGGTGTGTGTGTGTTGTGTTGAGGTGTGTGTGTGTGTGCGCTGTGTTGTGTTGTGTTGAGGTGTGTGTTGTGTTGTGTTGTGTTGTGTTGTGTGTGTGTGTGTGTGTGTTGTGTTGTGTTGTGTTGTGTGTGTTGTGTGTGTGTGTGTGTGTGTGTGTGTGTGTGTGTTGGGATGCTCATGTAGTAGTGGAGATGGTGACTCACTTCCTCGTACACCTTGTACAGAGTACTGCTGCTCACTGTTCCTCCCAGTCTCCCCACCTTTTTTACATTTGTTGTCTCACACTGATGACATCACAGCAACTGAGTCAGCCGGTCCACTTCTCTCGGGAGGGAAAAGGGAAATAAAAAGGGGGGCGAGGACAGATGAATAGAGGGAGGAGAGTCGGAGAACAATGGTGTTGTACAGTACACAGCTGCTGGTCACTGAGAGAGACATGAACACAGATGGGGGGATGGGGGGGGAGGGAGGGAGGGAGGGAGGGAGGGGGGTGTTGGCCATAGTCGTGTCTACATGAGTGTGTTTTTCACCGAGCTTAGCCCACAAAAACCAAATCACCACCAACTCCGTGCTCTTCGCCGGCTCAACCGCGACACAGAGGGCAGGCGTCTTCGGCCGCGGCGATGCAGTACACCCAAACGCCAGAGGAACCCATCATTTGGGAGCTTATCAATACTTCAGTCTTTCATCATTTACCACTGGTGCCCGTTTGAGTCCCGGGGTTTCCGTACCCGTCCCTGTGCGTGCCCGGTCTCACCTACTTGGCCGACTCGCTGGTGAACAAAAGCTGAGCATTTAGCGGCCAAAGAGCCAAACATTTCCCTCAGGGGGTCGGAGTGAAGAGGAGAGTTCAGACTCAGAACTTCAAAAGCTCCACTGGCTCCTCAAACAGCAAAGAATCCAGGTGAAGATCCTCCTCATCACATACGAAGCCCTTCACAACCCTAAACCCCTCACCCCCCCACTCTGTCCAAGCACCGGACCTGGGGGCAGGGCCTTCTATATTGCTGCCCCCCCTGCTTTTAACCTGTGATGCTAGTTATGTATGTTTTAGTTTTGTTTCTTACTGTTATGATGTCATCTCTCAGCCTTGTTTCTATTGTTATTGCTTTTATTGTTTCTGTTTTTACCATGTAAAGCACCTTTTGAATACCTTTCTTAAAGTGCTGTGCAAATATTATACATTCATATTATTAATATCGCACTTTCATCAGGTGGACGCAAACACCACTCCAAACCCAATGATCAGGTCACAGCTAAATGCTCCACTATAGTCATGAGCAGGAATCCAACAGTCGGTTTTTCGTATGTCTCTTGAAGCGACGGCACGAGAGCAGCGAACCGAAGCGGTACAAGCTGAAGCTGAACACCGTGTGTGTGTGTGTGTGTGTGTGTGTGTGTGTGTGTGTGTGTGTGTGTGTGTGTGTGTGTGTGTGTGTGTGCACGCTGAAGCCCGTGACTTGCCTCTCTGCCGGACCGGGAGGCGCTCCGAGAACAATGAGTGTCAGAGATCCCGGCTCAGGGTGTGGGTGGATCTGGGGAGGGCGTGGTTAATAAAAAGTCTGCATGAGTGACGTGATGTCATCCCCCACACATAGGGTGGGTGTTTTGCTCCTGTCGGATTACGACGTTTAGTTGTGCATTTGTTTGACTTTTTGTGGATTTTATTCTAATTTTTTTATAAATTAATTTTGGCAGCTCGTCCTTGTTTTGTCTGTTAATCATTCGTCCGTACTTTGACTCAGGTATGAGGAGATAAGAATCTCAGAGATGTGGTTTACCAGTGTGTCCTTTTTCTACATAATTGAAAGAGTTCAAGTGTGTGTGTGTGTGTGTGTGTGTGTATATGTGTGTGTGTGTGTGTGTGTGTGTGTGTGTGTGTATGTGTGTGTGTGTGTGTGTGTGTTGTGTGTGTTTGTGTGTGTGTGTGTGTGTGTGTGTGTGTGTGTGTGTGTGTGTGTGTGTGTGTGTGTGTGTGTGTGTGTGTGTGTGTGTGTGTGTGTGTGTCACAGAAAGAGAAGGTTTCTCAGAGGTGGTCTCGTGTCATTGCAGGTGTGAGTCGTCCCCAAACGTCCAAGCGGAACCGAAGGAGCAGCTGCTCGTTCCCCCGGGGGGCCGAGTGCTCCGGCACCACGCCAACCTCGGTACCTACACCCTAACATTCCCGGGCCTACGGCGGAGGAGGGAGGGGGGGGGTCTAGAGGTACGGGAGGAGGTGGAGGAGCTGAGGAGGCGCATCCACCTGCACAGGGAGGAAAAGGTGAGGCGGCAGCGTGTGAAATTGTAATCGCGGTTGTTGAGATGATCATTTTTTATTTATTTCCGAGCTCTTTCCTGGTTCAGCTGTACTCCAGTTGTGTTTAATACAAGACATATTTTTGGGTAAATTCACCGTTGTTGTTGTTCATCACGTGGATAAGAAAGCTTTATTTTTTAATGCGCGACACAAGAGGTTACCAGAAGGTGTATTTTTAGAGTTTATAAATGTACATTCATAGTTCAGATAGCAGTGTTGTAATCTCATCTCCGCTCACACTGAACAATGTGCACGAGACGGGAAGTGGCGTAAGGGCGCACTGCCAACGTTAGCATTAGCAACTGATTAGTAACGTTACCAAAAAATGATATTAACAGAATTTGTTTTTTCAGCTTCTCGCTCCATGTGAGCGGTTGATCACTGCGTTTGAAGTAAACACAGCAACACATTCAATTTGTACATTCTGTAATTGGAAAAGTGTATGAAACTGTTCTGTATTTTGAACCAGTCAGTAATATTAAGTAAATAGAGAAGCTGTCCCTTTCATTACTTTATATTCATAATAATAAATATACAAATGTCAATTAGATGGTATTCTGCATTAGAAATAAAGACGAAGAACACAAATTGGCTGATAATCATCCGCCCATAGTGATCCATTTGACCCGGACAGACGTGATCCCTGTATTTAGTTTTTAATTTAAACTGTATTTTTGTGGGTTAGGGTTAGGGTGTTGACGTGTTGGTGAAGCATGTCTGTGTAAAGACGTTTCCCATCACCCCCCCTTGCAGGGAAACTCTGACTTTGCTGGCCCCATCGCACCGACACGTGACCCGGCCAGCCCAGCCTGTGGGCCGCAGCCCCGCTTCAACGGCCTGTCTGCGGTAACCATAGAGACCTGCAGCACGACCACAGAGGACCGGGGACGTCCTCCGTCACTGGAGGAGAGAGCCCAGGGGGAGGACTCTGCTGTTGTCACTCACACTTCCTGTACCAGTGGAACTCTTTGTCAGAGGCAGGAAGCCGGGGGAGAACAGAGGGGCACGCCGGCTGCCAACTCTCCTGCTGGCCGCAGCAGGAAAAACAGAAAGAGGACTACAAAAACCGCAAGACTTGTAACAGAATCTCCAGGAAGCAACAGAAGCGCCCCAGAGGCCAGTGGAGGGAGCGCACGGAGACTCGCCAAGGCTACAGGAAGTCGTGCAGAGACAGATGGCACTATTTCACCCGGAGGACCAGCGGTGGCGTCTGTGACTGGCGACGACGACGAGGCCACGGAGACTCACAACAGAGCACGGGAGACTCCATTACCCATAAGGCCAGTGTCTGAGCCAGGTGGCGATGGGAAGTGCGCTGGCAGGAAGGCTGCGGCCTTGCCCGCCACCATCATCGTAGAAAAACAGGAAGGAGAGAAGTGGGAAGTTGACCTGCTGATATGTGAGTGCGTTGCAGAGACAGAAGCAGGGCCACAGATCGAGCAGGGGGACTCTGAGAGTCTCCCAGCAGGAGAAGTTCAAGTGGACGTTGCTCTGGAATCAGCTGCAGAGAGAACAGGTGAGTCTAACCGTGTGTCAGCGAGTGGGTTAGTTTGATTCACTCAATGAATGGGTTTATTTTAAATGGCTGACCACATAACCCTACTGTGGAATATAATCGGAGGCTCTTTGACCTCAATAATACAAATCAACTAGGGATTTGAGAAGCAGATTGACTGGGTCGACTGGGTCACTGTTGATTGTAACATATCAGAGTAACTGTTCTAACATAGGAAGCTGGACTAAATCAGAAATACTATTTTATTGTGTCATCTTCAGACACAATCAAAAGTTTATGTCAGTAGGGTAAAATCCCTACGACAATAATCTCTATAAACATAAAAAAAATATATATATATATATGAAAGGTCGGGAACAAACCTTCTCTAGGTTAGTCAAAGTTAGGAAAGGAAAAATTAAGTTTCATGAAGTAAAAGTATTTATTTATTTTATTTTAAACTGTTCGTTTTAGATATCCATCACATTTTATGGTTTACAATTGTGTTCACACACTTAATCTGTGCAGTGAGGGATTATTAGGGAACTGTTGGTTTGTTTACAACCTGTTCGATCGTCTGACTGCTTGTGACTCATCTTGCTTAGATAGAAATGATGACCAAAACGTTAAGAATAAGGGACCAGATGTACCCTTTAAAGACAATAACAAGTGTCTTCTGCCGTGCTTAATCCAATCTTGTCTCCTTTCAGCAACCATGGGTCAGGAACAGTCCCAGGATCACCAGGATCACCAGGACCCGGAGGAGCCGGGCCAACCTGACACCATGGACGGCAGTCCTCAGTCGGGCAGGAGGACCAGCCCCAAGTCCCCGGACACGGAAAGGAAACCCCGGAGAGTGCTGTGGCGGGACGGAGGCTGGACTGGAAGCAGAATGAGATCCCCCCCACCAGGACCAGATACCATAGCAAAAACAGTCTGGCATCAGGGTGAAAAGCCAGACCAGGATGCCGATGACGACTGGAACAGGGAGGAAGGGAACTCCCAGTTCAGTCAGTCGGTTTGGTATGACAGTGACACCGCAGATCAGAGAGAACACGAACAGCTGGAGCAGGTAATGAAAGAGCAGAAAGAATGTGATTTGAGCTCCGCACAGGCTTCTGGTCTTGGTTCTCCACAGCTGTTAGAACAGCCTCTTAGTTCTCATCAACTGTCTTCAGCTCTTAGTCAGCCACATGCTGCTGGAATGCAGCCAGCGCTGTCACATGGGCCGACTGCACAAAGACGGGAAGTACACGGATCACAGCGAGAGGAGGAAGTAGGGCCAGATTGGAAGGAGGGAGGAGTGGAGGGAGACGGAGAGGAGGTCAGTAACAGAGAGGCGACTCACAGCAGAAAGAGTTCTGAAACGGCAGACGTCGAAGAGGGAGTGGAGGGAGAGAGGCAAGAGAGCGGAGACAAAGGAGCAAAGGGCAGAAAAAAGAGGAGGAAGAAGAGGGGGAGGAGAGGAGGCGCCGAGGCCAAGCTCAGCTCCAGCTCCAGCATCGAGTCTCAGAGTCAGATAGAGATAAAGACGCAGAGAGAACAAGTGTCGGACCCGAGCACTCAGTCAGAAGCCAAGGATACGACAGGAGGGGCGGACGTAGAGTCTCCAACCAAGGACGCCATGCATCTGCCCAGCCAGACAGAGGGCCACACCAGGGAGGCTTATGATCCTGACCACACAAACTCGGATCCTAGTGAATCAACTCCAGAGTTCGGTCCGACAGAGCGCGGGAGAACGGATCTCACTGGAGTTACGGCCTCACAAACTCTAGAAACAAAGGAATTATCAGAGGACGACGGTAAGAGCCCGGATTCTATTGTCACTGCTTCAGACCTTCAAACGGACATCAGAAAGGCAGATATGGAGGGAATTACAACTGTGCAACCAGTAAAAAAGGAAATACTTGACACAACAGAGCTGGAATTAAAGGGGCTTGCTGGTCCGTTCCCCCAAATAGTGGATCATGTGGAGCCAAAGAAATTGTCAGTAAACGAGGATTCAACAGTCGCTGGTAACGCCGTACCATCCGTGGACCGGACTGGTTTGGTGGAATCTAACTGCCCAAAGGAACTTCCTGTCAAACTTTCAGAACCTTCAGAATTCACAGAGGACTCGTCTCTTGTGGGATTTCCTGAACAGAACGCACAACACGAACAATCCGCGGAGTCAAGCAAACAGGCGCGACCTGCGGATCCCACGGGACGACCCCAAGGATTTATGGAATCGGCGCGTCCTGCAAAAGCCGGTGGTCTGCCATTTGAAGGCACGGCTGTTTTACCACTTCAAATGCGGGAAGGAAGCGCTGAGACAACTGCGAGGGGATATTTGGAGCATTGTTTGGCCCCTGGGATGCCGAGAGATCGGCAGCACGGGGAGGAAAAGAGGAATGAGTCTCGGGTGGGGGAAGAGGAAGCGGGTGAGGAAAGGAGTAGGAGTGGGGAAAATGACAGTGAGACAGTGCGTGGTGAGGAGTCGTCTTCCATAGACCAAGAGCAGGACCACGATGAAGGCGTGGTTGCCACGGCGGTCGCGGTCGTAGCGGTAGCAATAGCATCAGCCATGGCGAGCATAGAGCTGAGCCAACAGTTAGCAGACAATCAGTCAGAGAGCCATGAGCCATTAAACCAGACGCCAGGCGATTCACTCAACACTGTTCAGTCTGCACAGCTGATGGATAGAGAGAACTGTCAACTGCTCCCAGCTGAGACAGAAAACCCACCTATAGAGCATGCAGGCATCGAACCTACTGATCAGTTCGCCTCTAAAGAGCAAAATAGTGTTGAAATATCAGAAGAGTCTGATTCTGCAGTGTTGCAGTGTGATACTGAGACAGAGAAGCTACTAGCAGCACAGCTAACTAGCAACCAGCAGGTTAACCTTGACCCATCAGCTATTGCAGAAACTCCCAGTTTACCACAGCTCTACGAAGAGGAAATCCAAACAGAAACTACACAAAACCAAATCTTTGCATGTCCACTGCCTAAAGCAGAAGACGGCCTGCCGCACGTTAACCCAAAACCTTTGCCAGAAGCAGATGAAACCACTAAAACTGAAGTAGACAACCACGGTCGCGTGCAGGTAGAAATCAGGCAGCAACTCCCCGGTCCTGTTGCAGACCCGGGGCAACGTCCAGAGGCTTCTGGCACGTTCTGCACCGGTTCTGAGGAGAACCCCAGACCAGGGGAGCATAGAGGCCCCCAAGATCAGTCTATCTGTACGGAAGAGAGTGGGATGCAACACAGACTCTACGGAGACGATAGTCCCCCTTTTGGATCCACAACTGCTGAGGGTGAGGTAGGAAGGCAGGATAGTCCACACAGCTTTAAAGCGCTTGAAGACATGTCAGGCCGAGAGCATGAGAAAGCTCCACAGCCGGGTGGTCAGACAGAAACACCACGTGAAGGGGAGATTCCAACCTCGCCGCTAACCTGCGGCCCAACACTTCCCGTCGCCCCCCGTGACTCGACCCCCGTGGCCGATCCCAGTCCAGAGGAACCGAGCGGTCCCCAGGATGCGGAGACGACCGAATACCAGTCAGCAACGGACATGAAGCTCGTCCCTGCCGTCCCACTTGACGCTGGCAGTAGCACGCTCCAGAGCAAAGGTCAAGAGCCGGACGCTGCGGATAATGACGACGGTGTGTTTGAAAGCCTGGAGAAAGCCTCTCTGGATACAGTGGACGGGTGGAAGGAGAGAGAACAGAATAAGACGAATAGTGAAGCGGAAGCAAGGAACGAGCCGGTCACAGTGGACGTCACATCCCAGACGGGTAAATAACTCTCCATATAGTCTAAACTCATCACAGTGTAATGGCTGCATCTTAGTGCAGCCATTACATCTTTAATTTCCTGCCCTGTCAGGATAGGTTTGTAGCAAACACGATCACATATGTGTTTGTGCATGAAAAGAATCAGCACTTTGCTTGTTATTAACTCATGCATTCATAAAAAAACGCTAAGTAATTGAAGTAAACCTCGCTCACTTCTCCAGAAAGAACTGCCCATTAGCATCTTACAATGTTGTATTAATCATTTAGTACCTTTATTTTGAAATAATTAGAACAATTCAAAAGTTCATATTTATTGATCAAAGTTGCATGATTGTACGCTGGTGGTAGTAATGGCAGTCTGCACTACAGCTGCTTAAGCTAACACATGCTCAAAGGTTTTACTCGGCTGCTTGTCTTTCCCTCAACAACAACCGAGCTAGCTGCTAACCGTCTGTCTGAAAAGGATGTGATCGGATTCCTTCTATCTTCTCAAATATCACAACCATCTTTGGCTTCAGCGGAAATCACGCGTATGCTCTGGCATTTTAATTTACGTTAGCAGGCTACAGCTGGTTGTCATTGTCATGCCGGTGGTCATTGACTTAGACTTTCACCACCACTT
The DNA here is from genome assembly GCA_016806645.1 of Ophiodon elongatus. Lineage (NCBI taxonomy): Eukaryota > Metazoa > Chordata > Actinopteri > Perciformes > Hexagrammidae > Ophiodon > Ophiodon elongatus. The sequence goes on along the minus strand of JACSYO010000185.1, from coordinate 23,339 downwards.
GTTTAGACATTAATGATGCAACTAGATATAAAAATAATGAAGTGATGAGTTCTAATCTTTACTATCTCAAGGAGGTCATCTCGAGGTCCATGTAGGGAGATTTTAATTTTAGCATCACAGCTCCGTGGGATTTAATTAGTTTCTGACATTTAGTGACCCTTTTATTTCACTCTCCATTTTGAACTGTGGTGGATAGTTTTAGAATAGAAGGAAGCCAAGAGACACAGCATAATAATGTCAGTAACAGGGCAGGGACTGTGTGTGTGTGTGTGTGTGTGTGTGTGTGTGTGTGTGTGTGTGTGTGTGTGTGTGTGTGTGTGTGTGTGTGTGTGTGTGTGTGTGTGTGTGTGTGTGTGAGACGGCTGTTGATCCGGCGCCACTGTTTGTATGGGGCACGGTATCCGGGCAACCTGATGATGTCATCAGGACTTAACAGTGGACAGTGAAACTAGAGGTGGGCTGAGAAATTGTGTTGTGTGTATGTGCGTCTGCATGTGTCACTGTGAACGTCCTGTTGCATTCTACAAGTGTGCGCATGCATGTGTGTGTGTGTGTGTGTGTGTGTGTGTCGCTTGAAGAAAGTTAAATGTAGGCAGTTTCTTTGAGCCACTGTGTGCATGTTTATGTTTATGTGTATTCTGGTACTTGCGACGTAGTGAGGACCAATGTTTTTAACCTACATAGTGAGGATATTTCCGGTTAGTGAGGACATTTTATCCCGGGCCTCACTTTGTCAAAGGCAAGGTTTGAGTTCAAGGGTTAAGACTTGGTTTTAAGGTTGAGTTAGAATTAGATTGAGGTAAGGGTTGGAGTTAGGCATTTAGTTGTCATGGTTAGGGTAAATGGCTAGGGAACGCATAGAGGGTCCTCACGAGGAGAGAAGTACAGGGATGTGTGTGACCGTGCGTGCAGATCAGTTATTGCAGGACCGTGATGCAGAGCCACATCATCATCTTGTAATAGATGTGACTCAGTGACTGACTCGCTGTCTGTTGGTCTGTCACATCCTCCTGTTTAGGTGCTGCACTGGTTCAGTGCTTGAGTCTAACCCGGGCCTGTGTTCATAGCCACTAATAATGGTAATGCTAACATCTGTCATTTTTATTGAGCTTGTCGTCCGATCCCTACCAGAGGCCCACTATACTATCAAGACTTCAGCTCGTATGCTGTGCAGGAAGAACACCCGTTTTTTAGAAGAGGATCCTCGGCAATGCCGAATCTTTGTACTTGCTAAGATCTGGTGAACATCACTAAAAAGAAGTCTGACGGGTCAACAAATCGAGTAATCAGCTGATCAGACAGATTGGAAACAAAACTCTAAATTAGTCAAAAGATAAGTGTGAATGTGTGAACATGACAGCTGCTTCAGTTTCAGGCTCCTGGTATTGTTCATGCTGGCTCATCGTCACATTATCATGGTTTTCTGGGACACCTGAATAAAAGAGAGCCATTAGTAAAATAACCTTAATATTTCGATGCAACTTTAATTTATAAGGTAATGTAATATTTTGCAGCAAATACCTTTAGCTAACGTTAGCTAGCTATGCTAATGTTGTTAACAAACTGACGTTAACGTTGGCTGAAATTATTACATTCAGCTTTTTTGCATTTGTTTCCGGGTTTGTTGTGCTAGCAAAGCTAGCTAACGTTAGCAGACTCATAAGGTTAACACAAGGTATTTGCTGCTTAACATTACGTTATCTAACCTTTTAAGTTTGTATCGAAATAGAATGTTGTATCGTTTATCTTGGTGTTACAGGGCGTGCGGCATGTACGTGATACAATGTATTAAATACACGCTCGGTAGGCTGCTTTATTTATTAACGCCAAAAAGCGCTATAAACATGTGATCATCCACCATTGGTCCTGGCCATGGAGAAGGGTCTAAGCTCTCAGAGAAGGTATTTTGTGGGTGAAGATGACAAAGGAGATGCCCACAGCCTGCATCACATCATACAGGAGTAGGGATGCTCCCACCCCGATACCCGGTTCTAATCTACTTTTTTTAGATAGTCAGGCTGAGGCTGCAGCCATGACCCCCCTCACACCAAGACCCTTCAGACTAGCAGCTACTGGGAAACAGTGGAGTCAAAGGGATTTAGCTAACAACTAATAGGTCTGTCGGTGTATATTGAGTTGTTTGATACATAGTTGTTAATAAGGGGAGCAGTTGTGTGTTTATAAATTAGTGTTGTAAGTTATTTTGAAGCTGCTGGTCCCACTACCACTCCAGCTAACACACCTTAACAATACTAGTTTCTTTACTGTAGGGAGATGACCAAGGCTCTCAACTCCAAATATACTCCTCCCTGTAGGAATGCTCAAGGTTACGTTTGTTGTTGCCATTGAAATAGTAAAGTCAACAATAGTGAGTTATTTAAACACTTCTGCTGTTGCAGTTCAAGAAAGACTATTTGTTTACATATGAATAATAAAGCAATGTTCATTCTTTTTTAATTAATTGTCTTTTTTTTCTCACAAAATAATCAAAAAGAACCAATAAGCAGTATCGATAATAGTACTGGTATCGATAAAATCTGAAAGATACCCATCCCTATACAAGTGAGAGTCCTGTAAAAATGAATATCTGCCTCATAGATAAGCCCAAAATCTACAAAAAGAGGTTGTGAGACCCGCTGATCCAGAAATAGGTTACAGTTACCATGAATGAGCGAAAACAGGCCGCCAGTGGAGGCAGCTCTGGATGTATGTAACGTTACAGCATTTTCCAGTCAGGATGGCTGTCTGTGTCAGGGAGAAGCTTTCCATTTCACCCCTTCATTATTCTAACCAGAAACATTACTGACTCACCATGACTGGAGGGAACTCCCTAACAGGATCTTCATCATCGTATTCCAATCCGAGTGTCAGATGAGCTCTCGGCTCTCTGACTCACCTGCTTTGTTCGTCTTGATAATGCCCCGCTGGATGGCAGTTTTAAAACAGCTCGGAGCGTTTTGCCAAGTGTCACCTGCCGTTTAATAAGCAAGCCATCGCTCTCATCCACCTCTTATACACCATTGATTTCATAGAAATAGAACGGGCATTCACAATCAAATTGAGCGTAGCAGGACGATCGAAGCCATTCTGATGTGTTCCGTTGATATTGTGACTGTTGTAGCCAGCTAACTTCCGTGTAAACTAAACCTACTTCATAGCACAAAGAGAAAAATGCAATACCCACTGATAAAGAGGCAAAATCAAAATAGCTCACGAATGTTTTGTTTCGGCCAAACTTGGAACACTAACTAACGATGGTGGACTGGTGTTTTCTGTCCTCCACAGCAGCAGAAGTGTGGCAGTGGACGAGGCGGGACTCAGACGGGAGGCGGGACTCAGACGGGAGGCGGGACTCAGACGGGAGGCGGGACTCAGACGGCGACCGCACTCTGCAGGTGAGTTTACCCTGAACGGGAAAGAATGAATACGATGTTCAAATGTCATGGCTCATATGTTCCCTGGTGTCACGAGCATGTCCGAAACACTGTCTAGTCATCTCACGGCAGTGGGCGGGCTCGTCCATACGAACACCTTTTATTGTGATTTAAGATTCACTCTCAGTGGTTTCTGTGACATGAGAAAGGCTTTTGCTATATTCATGTTTAAAAATACAAAAATGTACGACAGGAGAATGTGGCCACATGCGGTCCGGACCACTTCCGAATGTGGTCTGAGCTCATGGGTCCTTTCACTGAAAGGGTTAGGGGGAACTAACAGCACACAGCTCAAGGTCATTGGTGTTGTGTTTCACTCGGTCGTTCAAACCACAAGGGGGCGACACAAGTAGTTTGGTAAAGAATGACAGGAGGGAAGCCCTGGCTACTTTCTCTCCTACGCACTCCTGACCAATCACCGATTGTTGCGTTGTCTGTTGATGGGTTTGAAAAAGTTGCAGAGTAGTTAAAAAAAAAAAGAAGAAGCTTTTTGGGACAATTAAGATATCGTTCACGGAGCGAACAAGGCAGGTAACGGCAAACAAACCAAAACAAGCTGTGGGAATCGGACCGAAGATAAGAGTCCACTTCCACTGATAGATCTCCAGACCCACCGCTCCCATGATTCTATCTGGTACACTCCTTCCTCCAGACAATATGAACGCGAGTTAGCTGCACTCACGTCCTCGGTGCTCTCCAGGCCTGTTTGAGGTTAGATCAGACCAGGCCAAGGTCACCTCTGAAAACATATAAATCTGTTTTTTCCAACGTCTCCCAGTGACGCAGGAGTTGGTCTCATGGAGCAGCAGGTCACAGTAGGAGCTATGGGAACCGTAAGGGTTTTAGAGAGTGTGTGTGTGTGTGTGTGTGTGTGTGTGTGTGTGTGTGTGTGTGTGTGTGTGTGTGTGTGTGTGTGTGTGTGTGTGTGTGTGGACAGCATTACCTCAGTCATGTATTGTTTTGGTTAAGCCGCATGGTGTGAGGTCAGAGACAGAGGGGGGAGGGGGGAGGAAGGAATAGGGAGGGATGAATACACAGGAAAGTGCAGGAGGAGATGACAGAAGCAAAGTATGAGACTACTTTATTCTCAAAATATCTTTCTTTAAAAAAACACGTTCAGTAAATGTAACAGAGCTACATTAAGTTAAAGGACACGTGGTGACATTTTTACAGTGTAAAATAAATTAAGTTATTGCACCAAAACACACTGCTAACTTTACTGCAGTGTGTTTAAGGTGAAATGATTCTGTATCTGCCCATCTAGAAGCCCAGGAGTGGGACTTTGATTTAAGACCACCATTACTCTTAAAAACAATATAACTAGGGTTGATGATGGTTCCAAAAAGGTAATTTGTAGTTTGTAAACCTTTATTTATTTATTTTTATGTGATTTATTTTGTTTCACTTAATTATTAATTTGATTTGTTTCATTTTAATTATTGTTTACTTATAGGTATCGGTAACTCTTTATTGTGAAACTGATAATTACACCAACAGATAATTTGTCATGATTATTATATCAACACTTATTAGGGTTTCAAAATTCCAGGAATATTCAAGGTGAAAACGTATTTATGAAATTTATGAAATTTATTAAACATGAATTTATGAGAATAACCTGGATTTGAATCTGTAGAAACAAACGTTTCATCATCATAAGCAGACATAATAGCTCCATTTATTTGTCAAATGCACACAGCATGAAATGGGCCACGCGGTGAATTAGCTAACTAGCTAGCAAGTTAGCTAATGGGGAGGTACCTCGAACGTTAGAGCCTACAATGCGGGCTGTGTGCAAACGTTTAAGGGTTTAAAGTGAACAACTAGTTAACAGAAGAAATGTTTTACAATAATGAATAAATAAAATATAAATTAATAACTTCTAAGTTAGCTTGCTCAATCAAGCTACATCCCACATGGTAACAGCTAGCTAGCAAAATACATTTTCAAACCCTTTGAAACTTGGTCATGATCCACCTAGTTGTCAAAAAGCTGCACATTTGCTAGTTTGGACTAAAGGACTTGTTGCTATAACAACAGTTCCAGATGAGCTTTAAATCACCTTCGAAGAACCTAAAAAACCCGGGCTGGTTCCTAACTAACTGAGGGAAATGAACTGAAAGTAAACAAACAAATTGTCATTCTCAATTGCAAGAAGCATCAGTAGAAAACAAAAAAAACAAGCTAGGCCTATAATACATAACTGTTAAAAAGCAAAATATAACTAAACGTTTGAATCTACATTATTGCACAAAGAAAATATTCATATTGAACAGTTTGATTGACATTTGAGAGAATTGTCAGTTTCTACTGAAGATAGATTAGTTGATTAGGTGTGACAGCAGCAGGAAGGAAGGACCACGAGGGAAGCAGGCGGCCACTGAAGGAGCTTTTTATAAAGCCTG
>JACSYO010000185.1:12500-15000 GCA_016806645.1 Ophiodon elongatus | reverse complement strand
GCATATTTTTTAATGTGTATTCTGCGATATGGAGGCCTCCATTAACTGTTCATTCCATTTATATACAGACTTTTAGAAATGATATATATTGTTGTTTATTTCATGTCATATATCAGGCTATTTATAAAAAAACAAGTTTAAAGAAACGTCAGTGGGACGTCTTCTTGCTCCTAATATTAAAATGTTTTATTCTCTCTCTTTTCTGGGGGGATAAACATTTTCTGAGTTATGGGACTTAGACTTTTCCATCATGCTTTGGTGTGATGCAAACAGGAAGTGCAGCGTTGCCACGGAGACGGTGTGGCGCTACCGTGGCTCCTCGCTTCCCTCACTCGTCGAGTCCCCTCCTCTCGGATCCTCCCAAGGAGAGAGAGAAGGGAGGAAGAGACGCGAGGACGGAGGAGGTGTATTTCCAGACCGGACTTTAGGGTGCAATAAAAAGCAGCCACAAATGTTCCACATGATATCTATTCATATCGATCTATTCATAGAGGCCGCAGGTACAGTGAGTCTGCAGGTCGTCTGTCTAACAAGATTGATGCTGTTAAGATTTCATTAAGAGGGTTTAAGATGTTTTATTTATCTCTCAGGGGGAAACAGATGGCTTATGTCATGTTTCTGAACATGGAAGCTAGGATCCTGACATATTGTCTTCTAGCGTCATTTTCTCATAGACTACTATACAATCTGACTTCTGCCACCAGAGGAGAACCCCTGGTGGTCAGTAGAGAGAATGCAGGTTTGAAGACACTTCCTCATCGGCTTCACTCGGTTGCCTCCTGGATGATACACAGATATATACAGATATATACAGAAAACAGATATATACAGATATATACAGAAATACACAGATATATACAGATATATACAGATATACACAGATATATACAGATATACACAGATATATACAGATATACACAGATATATACAGATATACACAGATATATACAGATATATACAGATATACACAGATATACACAGATATATACAGATATACACAGATATATACAGATATATACAGATATACACAGATATATACAGAAATACAGATATATACAGATATACACAGATATACAGATAATACAGATATACACAGATATACAGATACATACAGATATACAGATATATACAGATATACACAGATATAAATATACAGATATATACAGATATACACAGATATATACAGAAATACAGATATATACAGATATACACAGATATATACAGATATACACAGATATATAAAATATACAGATATATACAGATATACACAGATATACAGATATACAGATATATACAGATATACACAGATATATACAGAAATACAGATATATACAGATATACACAGATATACAGATATATACAGATATACACAGATATATACAACAGATATACAGATATATACAGATATACACAGATATATACAGATATACAGATATATACAGATATACACAGATATATACAGAAATACAGATATATACAGATATACACAGATATACAAAATACAGATATACACAGATATATACAGATATATACAGATATACACAGATATATACAGATATATACAGATATACACAGATATATACAGAAATACAGATATATACAGATATACACAGATATACAGATACATACAGATATATACAGATATACACAGATATACAGATACATACAGATATACAGATATAACAGATATATACAGATATACACAGATATACAGATACATACAGATATACACAGATATACAGATACATACAGATATACAGATACATACAGATACATACAGATATATACAGATATACACAGATATACAGATACATACAGATACATACAGATATACACAGATATACACAGATATACAGATATATACAGATATATAGAGCAGACTTGATGAGTGGTGTTCTCGTCCCACGTGGCTCGGGTCCTCTCTTCATCGGGGACATTTCACAGATGTTCATTCCCCCTCTCTCTGACAGCATGAGGCATGTGAGGTCTCACGTCTGAGGGTTCTGGACAGCTTCTCTCTGAGGCACACCTGTATGCATAATGAGTCTGAATGGGGAAATCTCCCCACTTCTAATTTTGGCTCTTATTTCGCTCAGATTTACACACAGAAAACAACAACATACAGGATAGGTTCAGATTTTATTTTTACTTGGCACATTTACTGTATGTTGAGTTATTGCTAACTCACTGTAATCATTCAGCCTGTCCATACTGGCCATGAAGTGATCTCTTCCTCTCAAGACGACACTTTCAGAGATGTAACACTGATCCACACTCCTCGTTTCTGTGCAAATAATAAGGCAGTTTCAGTTAGAGACACAAAGAAGTCAAGTTATTGTCTTTTTTAGTAGCGAATTGTTTGTTTCCATGGCCAGTGTTTCCTTGCTGAGCGGCAGCAGAGGGAAACATCCTGGTCATCCTACGTTTGCTTCTTTTCAGGATAAAACTTATATACATTATACTTAGAAATCTACATACAACTACCAGAATAAAGATACCC